>QEOT01004885.1:146682-221453 GCA_003123785.1 Pterocarya stenoptera
ACGAACATCTAGTGCTGGTACAAAGGGTTGATGGGAGCTAGGGGTGACCAGGAACTGGTTGGACCAACTGTCACCAACAGAGATAGGCCACTAGAGTCAGGAACAAGCCGAAACATGTGGAGAACCGGTCAGCCAAGGGTAGAAAATAGCCAAAATTGATGTCGGTCAGTTCGGTCCCAGTTTGAACCAGGTTCGAACCGCCGAACTGGCCGATATAATATATATATATTTTTATATATTTCTAAAACAAAACGTATGAAAACAATTAAAGAAAACGACGCCGTTTGGTCTCAACGAAACGGTGTCATTTCTAGGCAAGGGTTAAGGATCGAATGAATCCTTCCTCCCCCCCTGTTTCTTCTTCTACCGACTACACTCCTCTCTTAAAGTCTCTCTGTCTCTCGCAGCCTCACTCCTCTCTCAGACTCTCTCGTCGACAAACCCCCACGCCCCACGGCAGCCGTATCATCTCTTTCCTCTCTCCTCTCTCATCTCTTTCCCTCTCCACCATCTCTCACACTGCGAGACATCTCCGTCTGGTGAGTGGTTGCCTATTTTTTCAAAGTTGAATGATAAATCATTGATTATCATTTAAGTATCTATTTTGTTTTTCATTTTCTGATCCTTGTGTTGATGTGAATCGTTATTGTTGTTGTTGGTGACAGGCGTTGGAAAATCGATTCCCAAACCACTAAATCAATCAGTATAGACCATCGAATTTTGGTTGATTCTCTTTCTCCCTGACAGTCGATTTCGATCAAGAATAGGACATTTTCTCCTTGTCGATGCGGTTTTGGTTTTGGTTTTGGACCAAAACCGCACTGATACTTTTATAGGGTTAATTCATGAGAGCAAGTTGATCTTGAGAAGGGTGGAATGGCGTGGGGTGAATTCATGAGAGTTCGCGTTAGCATTAACATTACATGGCCTCTGTTAAGGGGGAAGAAGATAAACATTAGTTCTGCATAACGTATATGGGTTTGCTTCTCATACGAAAGACTCCCAATTTCTGCAATTGATGTGGAAAATTAGGGCATGGGCATAAGGAGTTCAAGTAATTGTAGAAAATGCAGACGAATTATGAAAAAAAGGATTTCCCTTACATGCAATGGATGCAAGCCAGAGGTCACGATGGTAGAGGTTGGGGACGAAGAGAACAGAACAGAGAGACCAGACAATCTACTTTTGTAGAAGTTCTAGTGACGGAAAGAGGGGGAACGAAAGATTTGGTGGATAATGGAAAAAATCCAGGGTTCAACTTTCAAAAATCAAATCAATCGGATGGTAGGATGACGAAGATTCCCAAGGATACAAGGAGGGAATCAAGTTCTGAGAAATATTCAATGACTATCGTGCAGTTGAAGGATAATGAAGCCGTGTTTTCAGGAGATGGGGCTTTGGATTGTCAAAAAGAGCGGGAAGCAATTAATATGCAGGAAATGGAGGAAGAATATGAGAATGGAGGGACAAAAGATGGGCTTACATGGAGAAGTCAGTAGGCCAAGGGATTATGTTGCGATTAAAACTAGACCTGTTCCACAAACAGATGTGCTCATGGTAAAGAGCTCAGTTGAATTAGGCTCTCGTCAACTAGATAGCCTAACTAGCAAGAAATGGAAATGAATGTCCCTAATTGACAAAACGACACAAATGTAGACACTTGATTCCAAATGGATAAAAAATACCAGAAAACGTAAAGAACCATAAGGGGAGAGCGAAAGCCATGGAAGATCTACAAAGAGGAGTAACTACAAAAGGGAGTCAGAGAAGAAAATGGAGAAAAACCAGATTATATCATCGGTGGCTGGTGCTTAGCCCCACCGGGAGCCATGAAAACCATCAGTTGGAATGCTTCTGGGCTTGGGGAACCCGCGCGGTATTCATACACTTCGTGACTTAGTCAAAGACAAATAGCAGAATTTGAGGAGGTGGTGAATGACTGTGTTTTGAGAGACTTGGGCGATAGAGGCCAAAAATTCACAAGATGCAATAGAAGAGAAGGTAACCACAACATTAGTGAAAGGATTGATAAGTTTATGGCAAATTCCCAATGGTGGCGTAGATTTCCTCAGGCTTGTGTTAATCATGGGAAGGCAGCTTACTCCTATCTGGCTAGATTCTTATGGGATTGATACCAAGAGAAAAGTGAAGAGGCTTTTTAAATTTAAAGCTATGTGGATAGGGGAACAAGGGTGTGAAAATATAATTGAAGCAACATGGAGGAATGGATCAGGTAGCAGTAATATGGAAGAGGTGATGACACTGATTTTATAATGTGGTCAAAAGCTGGACATTTGGAATCGTACTAGTTTTGGCAATTGCAGCACCAATTACATAAGGCACATTAGAATCTGAAAATGGTACAAGATAGTGATCCTCTAGGTGAAAGAAGAGAAGATCACAACTATGCAAGGGATGAAGTACAAAAATGGCTGGAGGGAAATGAGATTATGTGGAGGCACAGATCAAAAGCACTGTGGTTAAAGGAAGGGGACTAGAACCCAAAATTGTTTCACATGAAAGCATCCAATAGAAGGAGGAAGAATAGACTTGTGAAGTTGTAGGATGATTCTAGTGAATAGCATGAAGGGGAGATGAGAGATAAGGTGGTCCTTAGTTACTTTGAGGACCTGTTTGCAACCTCTGAACATAATGGTCCAACAAATCTTATGGAAACTTTAGTTGGGAATGTGACCAGCTCAATGAATGCTAAGCTAAGCAAGGAATATACAGAGGCAGAAGTTTTTGATGCTTTGAAGCAAATGAACCCATCCAAGGCTCCTGGACCAGATGGTATGACCTAGTGTTTTTCCAAAGATATTGCCACTATGTTGGCAAACCTATTTCAGTAGCAGTATTGAGGGCATTAAGCAGAGGTGAATTTCCTTCCTCACTGAACCATACATTCATTACACTAATTCCAAAGAAAAAAGCCACCAGTTAGAATAGTAGATTATAGACCAATAAGTTTGTGTAATGTGGTCTATGATTGCCAAAGTTATTGCCAATAGAGTGCAGAATGTATTACCCTCTATCATATCAAACTCTCAAAGTGCATTTTTCCTGGGTCGTTTAATTACAGGTAATTTACTGGTAGCCTATGAACTAGTTCATTATTTAAAATAGAAAAGGAGTGGAAAAAAAGAATACATGTCAATGAAGTTGGACATGAGTAAAGTGTATGATCGTGTAGAGTGTGGTTTTGTGCAGACAATGATGGAGGTTATGGGATTTGAGCTAATTATGTATTTTGTTAGATCTGTGTCTTTTTCAATCTTGGTTAATGAAGAACCAAAGGGACCTATCATACCCAGTAGAGGGTTGAGACAACAGGACCCTTTGTCCCTATATTTGTTCCTGCTATGCACTGAAGGGTTGATATTGCTTCTGAAATTAGCATGGATGAAAAACGAGATCTCGGGTATCAAAATCCATAGGGGCTCCTCTTATAAATCATCTGCTCTTTGTAGATGACAGTGTGATTTTCTATAAAGCTGATGCTGTGGAAAACAGAATGGTTCAAGCAATATTGGAAAAATACGAGAAGGCCTTAGGTCAAAAGATTAATAGGGACGGAACATCTATGGATTTTAGTCGTAATGTGAAGCCTGAAACTCAAACAGAAATACTGCAATTGTGGGGAGCTAGTGAAGTCCAACAATATGACAAATATTTAGGTTTACCTCCTATTATAGGTAAATCTAAATCAAAGGCTTTTTCACAAATAAAGCAAAATGTTTGGCAAAAGTTACAATGTTGGAAAGAACAAATGCTATCGCATGGTGGGAAGGAAGTCTTGCTTAAGGCAGTAGCCCTCTCAATCCCAACTTATTTGATGAGCTGCTTCATGTTACCTAGTGTGCCATGTTCAAAATTGGAGGCTATGATGGCAAAGTTTTGGTGGGGTTGGAAAAAAGAATGAAGGGAGGATTCACTGGATCAATTGGCAGAAAATGTGTGAACCAAAGCTTAAAGGTGGATTAGGTTTCAAAGACTTGAGGACTTTTAACCTAGCCTTACTAGCCAAACAAGGCTGGAGAATTCTGGAAGAGGAAGGTTCAATGTTGCATAAAATCTTTAAGGCCAAATATTTTCCTAAAGGTCAATTCTTGGAAGCTGGGTTGGGGACCAATCCTTCATATGTTTGGAAAGGTATATGAAAAGCAAAAAAAATGGTAGAGACAAGGTTGCAGATGGTGGATTGGTGATGGGAAGACAACAAAACCGTGGAGGGATCAATGGATTCTAGGGCATCAATCTCTACAAATGGATGGCATTATCATTAGAAATAAAAACAAAAAAGACACAATGGATAACATAATTGACAATAGCACAAAGTGGTGGCATGTGGACAAAATCATAACTCTCTTCAATTCCAATGTAGCAGCGAATGTTCTAAAAGTTATATTCTGTCCTGGAGAGAAACCTGATAAAGGGATGTTGGCACAAGAGAAGAATGGCAAGTTTAGTGTTAAAAGTTCCTCCAAACTCATAAAAGAAAGGCAGGGCAAGGACTCAAGGGAATGTTCAAATGTGATCAGACAACATGCTCTTTGGAAGGCTCTTTGGAAGAAGACAATACCTCATAAAGTTAAGGTATTTGCTTGGAGAGCCTATAAAGAGGGGCTCCCCACTCAACAAAATTTGCAGCTAAAAAAGGTGAAGAATGAAGGGATGTGTTGTTTTGCAACCAAAGGTTAAAAGATCTCTCTCATGCCCTTTTTAATTGTCCAAAAATCATAAATTTTTGGGATAAGTACTTACCTATTATGGGAAAGATAGACAGGAATATGAAAGTGATGGATGTTGCATTAAAAGTGAAAGAAGAAGGGAATTTAGGGGAGCTGTCATTACTCTTTTTACTTGCTTGGGGTTTTTGGTATCAAAGGAACAGAATGGTGCATGATAAAGAATGCCTAGACTCGAGACAAGTGGTAGAACATATAATGTCAATGCTGAGGAGTTACAAAGACCTTAAGCTGCTACCAAAAACTAAAGTGAAGCAATACTATTGCTGGAAACCTCCCCCTACAGATCTATGGATGGAACCATGTCTTGTGATCTTCATAGGGCTAATGTGGGTGTAATCTTTAGAGATTCTAAGGGTGACACTGTTGTGCTAAAATTATATCTGCAAGTGCACAAAATCGTAACAAGTAGTAAAGTGTTTTAAAAAAAATGGATATCGAACCCACAAGGAATAATTATGTTATTGAGAATTGAAATTGACTAAATTAATTACTATTTGGAAAATCAAAAATTGAAGAATGGTTTATCTAAATTAAACTAAAGAAAAGAACATTAAATTAAGATTTTAAAATAATAATAATAGGTCTAGAGCATTTGACTTCACCTAGCAAATCCCACATAGTTTCTTCTTCCATATCATAGAATCCCAATTTCCCAAGTTGATGATAAAAATTCCTTAATTATTCAATATTTTCTCTCGAACAATATCAAAAATATCTCCAACTAATAACTCCAAATCTTTATGTGAATTTAACTAATTGGAGACTCATTAAGTTCTTTGGATTTTTCTTGAAAATCATACTAGTTGCGGTGAAGCATCTTTGCTTTTGCTCAACTAATGGTGCTTAATCCTAGAGCTTTAATCACAAATCACCTCTCAATCTCATTATCATTCAATAGATCAAAACAATAATTAGCTAGAAAATTGCAAGCATTAAGAACAAGAAATAAACACTCAATCATGGAAATATTGAAAATAAAATAACTTGGCATATAAACAGAGTGGTTGATGCTAGGCTACATCAAAACTCTAGAAAATATAATTAGTTCATAATGGAATTCAAAAGAATAAAAATGGTGTTCTTCGTTGAAGTTGATTGATGAAGCATGCGGCTCTAGCCTCTGCCCTCCAGTTCCGTCTTCTTGAAAGAACACTTCAAGCATAAATTTTGGAACTCTAAACTCAGACTCAAACTCTAAAACATAAAAACTCTCGACTTCGATTCAGAACTCCCCTATTCATCCCACAAGTCGAGATTAAATAGATATCGAAATTCAAATCCGGAAACAAGGTAACGGCGGCTACAATCTATCCTAAAGATCTGGAAAATAGTTTATAAAGATAAATGTTAACCTAAAAGAAATTATCCCAAGAATAACGAATTATCTAAAATGGAAGATTCAGTGATATGCGGCTTGAATTGTGGAGTTCAATTTTGGTGGTCAACAGTCGATTGATCTCGGTCGGGAGGAATTATCCCACTGCGTAAATACTGTGTGCATTGAATATAACTGGTCTTCTCACCTACCGAGAGGAAAGACTCCCGACCAGGATGAAAGACTCCTCTCTCCTTTTCTAGTTCTTGCCCATGATGTCTTTTATGTTGATCTTTTAAGTTGGTCATTTAGACTAGTCACCCAATATAACCGCCTAGAGCCTTATCGCCAAATCCCTGTGCCTTCTGGTCGTGCCTTCTAGTCCTGAGTTTCCTTGCCTACCTAGTGGTAAGTCTCTCGCCTTTGGACAAGAGAAATCTCATTGCTACCCACGGGACAACACTCCTCACCCAAATCTTATCGGCTCTCTTCAGATCTCGCTGCTTTGCATCGGTCTGGTTCCATAGTCTCTTCTTTTGTACCAAAATGCTCTCCTTTTGCACTAAATGTTCTCATTCCTTCAAATCCAAGAAAATAAATAAAAATAAGTAGAAATAAAATAAAACAAATAGTATTGAAGGGAAATGACACTTTTCATAAATAAAAGAGTGATAAAAATCATATAAAAATAACACTTATCAAATATCCCGAAACATAATCTTTGCTCGCTCTCAAGAAAAGAAGAAAAAGACAATTAAAACAAGCATTGGTTTGATTCATAGAATTTATTGCCTCAAAGATTGTCTGAAGTCTATAATTCGAAGGAATCATTCAAGATCAATAAAGTCAAAAAGTTAATTCAAAACTCAATTCCACCGCATTATCCATCCCCACATTCATACATACCCATCATAATCACTTCATCATTAGCTCCCCGAATAGTTTTATGTAAACAAGTAATTAAATAATGGATCTTTAAACACTCCATAGGCTCATTTTCAAATCACTCTCCACTAATGTAGAATAGAAACTATCACTAGGGATCAATAGGTCTTTATTAAGCTTGTAATATAAGGCTAGGGTGAGGGCTACAAAGAAAATGTAGGATTAAACAAAGCAGGAGAACTTAAGTTTGAACACCAATAGACAAATAGAGTATTATCACTTCTAACATCTCTTTTCAATTGATAAGTATTATTTTTATGTGATTTTTATAACTCTTTTATTTATGAAAAGTGTCATTTTTTCTTCAATACTATTGATTTTATTTTATTTCTACATATTTTTATTTATTTCCTTGGACTTGATGGAATGAGAAGATTTAGTGCAAAAGGAGGGCATTTTGTTACAAAAGAAGAGACTACAGATCCAAACTGATTAGAGGCAGCTAAATCTGAAGAGAGCCANTCTTTTCAATTGATAAGTATTATTTTTATGTGATTTTTATAACTCTTTTATTTATGAAAAGTGTCATTTTTTCTTCAATACTATTGATTTTATTTTATTTCTACATTTTTTTATTTATTTTCTTGGACTTGATGGAATGAGAAGATTTAGTGCAAAAGGAGGGCATTTTGTTACAAAAGAAGAGACTACAGATCCAAACTGATTAGAGGCAGCTAAATCTGAAGAGAGCCGGTGAAATTTGGGTGAGGAGCCTTGTCTTATAGGCAACAAAGAGATTTATCTCCCCCAAAGGTAAGAAGAGTTACCTCTAGGTAAGCGAGGAAACTCGTGACCAGAAGGCGTGACCAAAAGGCGCAAAGACTTGGCGACAAGGCTCAAGGCGATTAGATTTGGTGGCTAGTCTAATGACCAACCTAAACGATATTGTGGGCAACAACTAGAAAAGGCGAGAGGAGTCTTTCATCCCAATCAGGAGTCTTCCCACTCAATAAGCAAGGAAAAGGCCATGTGGTCTTTGTGACCTCTACACCCATTCATTTGTGACCTCCACGTCAGTTATATTCAGCGCACACGGCATCTATCTAGTGGGACAATTCCTCCCGACCGGGATCAATTTGCTGCTGACCACCAAATCCGAGTTTCGCAATCAATCTGTTGGCGACCGAATCCTCCCGAATCCTGCAATTCAAGCTGCATATCACTGAATCTACCATTTTAGATAATCCCATTATTCTTGGGATAATTCCTTTTATGTTAACATTTATCTTTAGAAACTATTTTCTAGATCTTTAGGCTAAATTGTAGCCGCAGTTATCTTGTTTTCATATTTGAATTTCAACATCTATTTAATCCCGTCTTGTGAGATGAATAGGGAGAGTTCTAAATCAGAGTCGAGAGTTTATATGTTTTAGAGTCTGAGTTTAGAGTTCCAGAATTTTTTCTTTAAGTGTTCTTTTGAGAAGGCAGAATTGGAGGGCAGAGGTGAGAGCCGCATGCCCCATCAACCAATTTCAACGAAGAACACCTGTTTTAATCATTTTCTTTTCAATTCCATTATGAACTAATTTTTTCTAAAGCCTAGCATTGAACACGTAGTTTATATTCCAATTTATTTTATTTTCAATATTTTCATGATTCAGTGTTTATTCCTTATTCTTAATGCTTATATTTTCTAGCTAACTATTGTTTGACCTTTTGGATTGCAATGAGACTGATAGGTGATTTGTGATTAAAGCTCTAGGATTAAACACCATTAGTTGAGCGAAAGCACAGATGCTTTACAGCGACTAGTGTGATTTTCAAGAAAAATTCAAAGAACTTAATGAGTTTTCAATTAGTTAAATTCACATAGAGATATGGAGTTATTAGTTGGAGATGTTTTTGATATTGTTCGAGAGAAACTATTGAATAGTTAAGGAATTTTTATCATCAACTTGGGATAATTGGGATTCTATAACAAGGAAGAATAAATTGTGTAAGATTTGTTAGGTGAAGTCAAATACACTAGATCTACTCTTATTATTTTTAAAATCTTGATTTTAATGTTCTTTTCTTTAGTTTAATTCAGATAATCCACTCTTCAAAAAATTCGATTTTCCAAAAAGTAATTAATTTAGTCAATTGCAATACTCAATAGCACAATTATTCCCTGTGGATTCAATATCCATTTTCTTTAAAACACTTTACTACTTGTTACGATTCTGTGCACTTGCAGATATATTTTTATGCGAACATCAATCATTGCAAATCTCTCAATGTACCTCTCTTTATTGCACTTTCAAGTATCTCTCTCTTTGCCCCTCTATTCGGTAGGTCAAACATTTTTTTTTTTTTGTGGAAATATTCCATACTTTTTCGACTGCCTTTGTGGATGACTCTCGTCGGCCTTTTCTTGTTGGCCACACAGCAAATGAGTTGACTCTTCACACACCCAAACTTATGATTTTGATAATATCGCTATACTTAACTTTGCTTTTAGACCTTCTACCTCTCTTGCGTTTTATGCTCTTGTGAATCTGTTACTTTGTGTAAACTTAGTTTTCGTGGAAGGTAAGGAAATTAGTGTTTAAATTCAAATAGGACAGGGAATACTAGGTTTACAAGAAAGAAAAAATAGGTAAGCCTGAAAGGCTCAATCGATCCAAAGAATGCCTTAATAATTTCTCCAGTAATATTTTGTTTAGGATTTTGCCTTAAGTGTAATCAAACAAGTTCTAGAGTAAGTTTGAACCGTATAAATTCATAAAATTCACATAAAATTTCTTAAGATAATCAAAACAATTAATGATCATAAGAATAATTCATTGAACATAGAAAATATCAAATCAAGTAAGATCAAGTAAAGAATTAACAACTAGAGTTAAGCAATGAGAATTTTTTCTAAAATTTATAATCAATTTCAATCATATTCTTATTATAGGCTTTTTTATTCATGAAACCATACTTTTTTTTATCATCATCATTATTATTATTGTTATTTATTTATTTATAAATAAATAAATAATATCATTTCCCCTCAAACTTAAATATCACATTGTCCTCAATGGGAAAAATGAAGAAAAATTAAAGTAAATAATGAGAGAAGGTAAGAGATGCTCCCCTGATTTTTTTTCTAGTCTTTCGATTGAATATTTTTCTTGAAGGTGCAGCCGAGTACTCCTTGAGATCTCTCCGCCTCTTCAATCCTGTAAGATGAAAGAAAAGGAATAATATTAAGCAAAAATAAAACTTAATAAAATAAAATAAAAATAACTTGGGTTGCCTCCCAAAAACGCTTTATTTAAAGTCTATAGCTAGACATTGTCCTCTCATCATTTATTATTGGTGAGATCGATGAAAAACTTTTCTGAGTTAAAGTCTCCATCCATATAGGGTTTTAATCTCTGTCCATTTACTTTAAATGTGTCATTTGTCTCGTGATGGACTTCAACCACCCCATAGGGAAAGACACGGGTCACCACAAATAGTCTCGACCACCGAGAGCGCAACTTTCTCGGGAAGACTCGAAGTCTTGAGTTAAATAATAGAACTTTCTGCTCGACCTCGAATTCCCTTCTTAGAATATGCTTATCGTGCCATCTTTTAGTTTTATCTTTGTAAACCCAAGCATTCTCATAAGCATCATTGCATAACTCATCCATCTCGTTGATCTGTAGTATTCTTTTCTCGCCAGCCTCTTTTAAATTAAAGTTCAGTGTTCTTGTTGTCCAATAGGCTCTGTATTCTAGCCCCATGGGTGGATTCTTTTCCATAAACGAGTCAATAAGTTGACATCCCGATCGGTGTTTTGAATGTTGTATGATATGCCCTTAGTGCATCATTTAACCTTCTTGTCTAGTCTGTCCGAGAGACACTCAAAGTCTTCTCCAGAATATGTTTCAGCTCCCGATTAGACACCTCGACCTGACCACTCATTTGAGGATGGTATGGTGTCACCACGTGATGGGTAACTCTATACTTAGTCAGTAGCGCTTCAAATTAGCGATTGCAAAAATGCTTCCTGCCATCACTGATTATGGCCCTCGGCATGCCAAATTAGGAAAAATGTTCTTCGGTAGGAAATTGACTACAACCCTCGCATCATTGGTTGGCAAGGCAACCGCTTCCACCCATTTGGAGATATAATCTACAGCAACTAAAATAAATTTGTTAGAATATGAGGATGGAAAAGGACCCATGAAATCTATACCTCAAACATCAAATAATTCAATCACTAAAATATTGTTTAAAGACATCTCATGTTTCCTAGAAATGTTGCCAACCTATTGACAATGATCACATAAATTAACAAAATTAAAAGAGTCCTTGAAAATAGTCGGCCAATAAAAGACACATTGTAAAACTTTCGCTATTGTTTTTGCTCCACCAAAGTGGCCACCCGCTTCCAATAAGTGGCAATGTATGAGTATGCTCTTCATCTCTTCCTCAGGCACCCATCTCCTGATTAACTAGTCCATGCAATGCCGGTATAGAAAAGGTTCCAAAAAATAATATTTCAATTCGGAGAAGAACTTTTTCTTTTGTTGATATGTCATTTCGGCGGGTAGAATTTTGGACACCAAATAATTTACCACATTGGAATACCATGGAACAACTTTTATAGCCTTTAATTGCTCGTTCGGGAAAGTCTTATTAATTGGGAAATTCTTCTCGCTAGCCGCCTCTTTAAGCTTGAGGCGAGATAAGTGGACGACCACTACATTCTCGATAGCTTTCTTATCTCTTATTTCCAAATCAAACTCTTGTAGTACCAGAATCCATCTTAACAATCTTGGTTTGGCATCCCTCTTTGACAGCAAGTATTTAAGAACTGAGTGATTGGTGTAGACGACCACCTTCGAACCTATCAAATAAGAACGAAATTTGTCAAAGGCAAATGCAACTACTAACAATTCTTTTTCAGTAATAGCATAATTAATTTGAGCTCCTGTTAAGGTTCGACTTGCATAATAAGTAACATGAAAACTTTTATCTTTTCTCTGCCCCAAAATAGGCCCTATAGCATAATCGCTAGCATCACACATTAATTCAAAGGGTAAATTCCAATATGGTGATACAATGATAGGTGCTGAAATTAATTTATTTTTCAATGTTTCAAAAGCATGCAAGCATTCATCAGAAAATTCAAACCAAGTATCTTTAATAAAAAGATTGCAAGAGGTTTAGTAATTTGGAAAACATCTTTGATAAACCGATGATAGAACCCGACGTGACCCAAGAAGCTCCTCACGCCCTTCACATTGGTCAGTGTTGGGAGTTTGTCAATAACTTTTATCTTTGCTCGGTTGACCTCAATTCCCCTTAAAGAAATGCAATGGCTGAGCACTATTCCCTCCTCAACCATGAAGTGGCATTTTCCCAATTTAAAACAAGATTTGTCTCATTGCATCTCTGCAAAACCAAAGATTAGATGAGCAATTATCAAAAGAATGACAAAAATTCGAGAAGTCATCTATGAAGACTTCTAAAAGTTTTTTCACCATGTCCGAGAAGATGGACATCATGCATCTTACGTGGCTGGCGCATTGCAAAGACCAAAAGGCATGAGCCTATATGCAAAAGTGCTATAACGATAGGTGAAAGTGGTCTTCTCTTGATCGTTGGGTGTAATGGCTATTTGATTGTAACTAGAATATCCATCTAGAAAATAGTAGTAGGCGTGGCCGGCAAGTATTTCTAGCATTTGATTAATAAAAGGTAAGGGAAAATGGTCTTTCTGAATTACATCATTCAATCTTCGATAGTCTATGCATACTTCACATCCTGTGACCGTCCTAATCAGTATGAGTTCATTGTTGTCATTCTTGATCATGGTTATCCCTCCTTTCTTTAGGACAACTTGCACTGGACTTATCCATGCACTATTTGAGATTTAATAAATGATCCCGGCATCTAAAAGCTTCAATATCTCTTCATGCACCACTTTTTGCATTGACAGATTCCATCTCCTCGGAGGTTGGACGATCGGTTTAAAATTATCCTCCATTAAAATCTTGTGCCTACAAATTGAAGGACTAATTCCTTTGATGTCCGAGATGGTCCAACCCAAAGCCATCTTGTGTTCTCGCAAGACTCTTAGCAACTTCTCTTCCTCTACATCACTCAAGGAACTGTTAATAATGACTGGAAAAGTAAAGTCATGACCTAAGAAAGCGTACCTTAAATTTGATGGAAGTGGTTTGAATTCAAGCTTGGGCGACGTCGGTTGAGATGAGTTTAGCTCTTCCACTTTCCATTTTATTGAAGGAGAAAGGGAAGGCGTAGCTTCCAAATATCTCTCACACTCCTTAACCGTTTCATCTTCGGATTCAATAGATGTAGAGTGAGTAAGACAAATCTCAAGTGGTAGCTTTAGAAATTTAGCTCCATAAGTCTCATCGGCCTTGACCACGTCTTGGTCGCTTATTTGAAAACAAGAATGTACCTCAGAAGGGAATTCCATAGATTTCAATACGTCAAAAGTGACCTGCACCTCGCCGATCCTCAAAATGATTTTCCCTTGCTGAACATCAATTAAGGTTCTCCCCGTCGCCAGGAAAGGTCGGCCCAGTATCAAAGGGATCTCCTCGTCCTCCTCCGTATCTAGTATAAAGAAGTCGGCCAAGAAGATTAACTTATCAACTTTCACCAGTACATCCTAAATGAGTCCTCTTGGGTATTTAATAGATCTATTTGCAAACTGTAGAGAGATGGGGGTCGGCTTTACTTCTCCAAGACCTAGTTTTCTGAAAACAGAGAGAGGCATTAGATTAATACTTGCCCCTAAGTCGCATAAAGCTTTATCAAAATAGGAATTTCCTATAGTGCAAGGGATCATGAAACTCCCCAGATCTTTCAACTTAGGCAGTAGTTTCTTTTGTAAAATTGCACTGCTATCCTCAGTCAACATCACAGTCTCATGCTCCTCCAACTTCCGCTTGTTTGATAATATATCCTTGAAAAATTTTGCATATTTCGGTATTTGCTCTAAAACTTCAATGAAATGAATATTAATATGCAGTTGCTTAAATATACTTAAGAATTTAGAGAATTGATTATCAATCTTATTTTTTCTTAATCTTTGTGAAAAAGGAATTGGTGGATCATGAATTGAAGGAGAATAAGTTTCAGATGTAAACTCCCAAGATTTCTTAGATTTTGCAGCCCCTTTGTTCTCTTTAGTCCCCTCAGCTTGCTGGTCGATCACATCCTGATCAGTTTCTTTCACCTCGTACTTGGTTTCCTTCTTCTTGGACTCCAAATTCTGCATCTCTCTTGGTATTTACAGTCGGTGGCTAGTCATATGTCTACCACTTCTCAATGTTATGGCTTTGACATGTTCATTCGGATTGGTCACAGTGTTGCTTNATATCCATCTAGAAAATAGTAGTAGGCGTGGCCGGCAAGTATTTCTAGCATTTGATTAATAAAAGGTAAGGGAAAATGGTCTTTCTGAATTACATCATTCAATCTTCGATAGTCTATGCATACTTCACATCCTGTGACCGTCCTAATCAGTATGAGTTCATTGTTGTCATTCTTGATCATGGTTATCCCTCCTTTCTTTAGGACAACTTGCACTGGACTTATCCATGCACTATTTGAGATTTAATAAATGATCCCGGCATCTAAAAGCTTCAATATCTCTTCATGCACCACTTTTTGCATTGACAGATTCCATCTCCTCGGAGGTTGGACGATCGGTTTAAAATTATCCTCCATTAAAATCTTGTGCCTACAAATTGAAGGACTAATTCCTTTGATGTCCGAGATGGTCCAACCCAAAGCCATCTTGTGTTCTCGCAAGACTCTTAGCAACTTCTCTTCCTCTACATCACTCAAGGAACTGTTAATAATGACTGGAAAAGTAAAGTCATGACCTAAGAAAGCGTACCTTAAATTTGATGGAAGTGGTTTGAATTCAAGCTTGGGCGACGTCGGTTGAGATGAGTTTAGCTCTTCCACTTTCCATTTTATTGAAGGAGAAAGGGAAGGCGTAGCTTCCAAATATCTCTCACACTCCTTAACCGTTTCATCTTCGGATTCAATAGATGTAGAGTGAGTAAGACAAATCTCAAGTGGTAGCTTTAGAAATTTAGCTCCATAAGTCTCATCGGCCTTGACCACGTCTTGGTCGCTTATTTGAAAACAAGAATGTACCTCAGAAGGGAATTCCATAGATTTCAATACGTCAAAAGTGACCTGCACCTCGCCGATCCTCAAAATGATTTTCCCTTGCTGAACATCAATTAAGGTTCTCCCCGTCGCCAGGAAAGGTCGGCCCAGTATCAAAGGGATCTCCTCGTCCTCCTCCGTATCTAGTATAAAGAAGTCGGCCAAGAAGATTAACTTATCAACTTTCACCAGTACATCCTAAATGAGTCCTCTTGGGTATTTAATAGATCTATTTGCAAACTGTAGAGAGATGGGGGTCGGCTTTACTTCTCCAAGACCTAGTTTTCTGAAAACAGAGAGAGGCATTAGATTAATACTTGCCCCTAAGTCGCATAAAGCTTTATCAAAATAGGAATTTCCTATAGTGCAAGGGATCATGAAACTCCCCAGATCTTTCAACTTAGGCAGTAGTTTCTTTTGTAAAATTGCACTGCTATCCTCAGTCAACATCACAGTCTCATGCTCCTCCAACTTCCGCTTGTTTGATAATATATCTTTGAAAAATTTTGCATATTTCGGTATTTGCTCTAAAACTTCAATGAAATGAATATTAATATGCAGTTGCTTAAATATACTTAAGAATTTAGAGAATTGATTATCAATTTTATTTTTTCTTAATCTTTGTGAAAAAGGAATTGGTGGATCATAAATTGAAGGAGAATAAGTTTCAGATGTAAACTACCAAGATTTCTTAGATTTTGCAGCCCCTTTGTTCTCTTTAGTCCCCTCAGCTTGCTGGTCGATCACATCCTGATCAGTTTCTTTCACCTCGTACTTGGTTTCCTTCTTCTTGGACTCCAAATTCTGCATCTCTCTTGGTATTTACAGTCGGTGGCTAGTCATATGTCTACCACTTCTCAATGTTATGGCTTTGACATGTTCATTCGGATTGGTCACAGTGTTGCTCGGCAAAGTCCTTGTTGTCCTCTTGGTAAGCATGTTGGAGAGCTGACCGATTTGTGCTTCAAGATTGTAAATTGAAGCCGAGTTGTTTTGGGTCACCATATCATTCTTTTGCATGTACTGCATGAACATATCTTCAAGTGTCGGCTTCTTGTCCTGCTGTGGAAATTGTTGAGTTGGTCTAACCGGTACTTGGTTATTGCTCCATGAAAAATTAGGTTGATTTCTCCATTCGACATTGAATGTGTTTGAATAAGGATTGTTTTGACATTGGAAATTGGACACGTAATGGGCTTGTTCATAACTTAGTTGGGCAAAAGGATTCCCCACTTGGCAATCTACACTCGAATGATTTCCTGCATAATGATCACAAACAACATTAGTTTGAATAGCATTAACGTTCATTTTACCTATTTGTTTGGATAGATTTGCCAACTAAGCCGCAATTGTGGACATAGATTCAAGCTCAATGACATTGGCTGCCTTCTTTGGCATTACTCTCTTTGTGTCCCACTGATAGTTGTTAGATGCCAACTCTTCTAGAAATTCATATGCGGCTTCAGGGGTCTTACTCATTAATGCTCCTCCTGCGGCTGCATCAACCATAAATCAATTTGTGGATCCCAAACCATTGTAAAACGTCTGTACTTGAAGCCAGGTTGGGAGGTCATGATGTGGACACTTGCACAATACATCCTTGTATCTCTCCCATGACTCATATAAAGATTCACCCTCAAATTGGCTGAAGATAGTGATATCATTCCTTAATTTTGCTATCTAGGCCGGAGGGCAATATTTCGCTAAAAGTTTTTGTGCCAACTATTCACAGGTGGTGATGATGCCAGGCGGCAAAGAATTCAACCAAGATTTTGCTTTTTCCCTAAGTGAAAAAAGAAAAAGTCTCAATCGAATTGCATCATCTGTCACTCTGTTGTTTTTAAAAGTATCACAAATTTCTAAGAAATTTGCAATGTGGACGTTAGGATCCTCTTGTGATAGCCCCCCAAACTGGATGGTTTGTTGGATCATTTGAATGATGGCGAGCTTGATCTCGAAGTTATTGGCTTGTATAGTTGGCCGCCTTATACTAGACGTTGCCCCATTGATAGAGGGCATCGCATAATCTCTTAACATCTTGTCCTTCTGGTCGGCCATATTAACTTTAGATGCGACGACCTCTTTCTTTTTCTCTTTATTGATCCAATGTAAGGCTCTCTCAATCTCAGGATCAAAAAGTGTATGCTCTAATGATTTAGATCGGTGCATGCACTACTAATTCCTAGAAAGAAAAAAAATCAAACTGAGATCTAATTTAAAAAAAAAATTCAAAATAGTAAAAATTCGGTTAGTATCAATATCAATAACAAATAATTAGTCCCCGGCAATAGCGCCAAAAACTTGTGCTAAAATTATATCTGCAAGTGCACATATCGTAACAAGTAGTAAAATGTTTTAAAGAAAACGGATCACCCACAAGGAATAATTGTGTTATTGAGTATTGAAATGGACTAAATTAATTACTATTTGGAAAACTGAAATTTGAAGAATGGTTTATCTAAATTAAACTGAAGAAAAGAACATTAAAATTAATATCTTAAATTAATAATAATAATAGATCTAGAGCATTTGACTTCACTTAGCAAATCCCATACAGTTTATTCTTCCTTGTTATAGAATCTCAATTATCCCAAGTTGATGATAAAAATCCCTTAACTATTCAATATTTTCTCTCGAACAATATCAACAATATCTCCAACTAATAACTCCATATTTCTATGTGAATTTAACTAATTGTAGACTCATTAAATTCTTTGGATTTTTCTTGAAAATCACACTAGTCGCAGTAAAGCATCTTTGCTTTCGCTTAACTAGTGGTATTTAATTCTAGAGTTTTAATCACAAATCACCTCTCGGTCTCAGTGTGATTCAATAGAACACTAGTTTGCTAGAAAATTGCATGCATTAAGAATAAGGAATAAATACTCAACATTGATATATTGAAAATAAAATAACTTGAAATATAAAATGTGTGTTTAATGCTAGGCTTCATCAAAGCTCTAGAAAATATAATTAGTTCATAATGAAATTGAAAAGAATAAAACTGGTGTTTTTCATTGAAGTCAGTTGATGAAGCATGCGGCTCTCTCCTCTGCCCTCTTGTTCCGCATTCTCGAAAGAACACTTTGAGAATAAAATATGGAACTCTAAACTCAGACTTAGACTCTAAAACGTAAAAACTCTCAAATCCGATTCAGAACTCCCCTATTCATCCCACAAGTCGAGATTAAATAGATGTCAAAATTCAAATTTGGAAAGAAGATAACTGCGGTTACAATCTAGCCTAAACATTTGGAAAATAGTTTCTAAAGATAAATGTTAACAAAAAAGAAATTGTTTGGAAAATAATGAGCTTATCTAAAATGAAAGATTCAATGATATGCGGCTTGAATTGTGGAGCTCAGATTTGGTGGTCAGCGGCCGATTGATCCCGGTCGAAAGGAATTATCCCACCGAGTAGATGTCATGTGCACTGAATATAACTTGACTCCTCGCCTACCGAGGGGAAAGACTCCCGACTGGGATGAAAGACTACTCTCACCTTTTCTAATTGTTGCCACGTTCTCGTTTAGGTTGGTCTTTTAAGTTAATCATTTAAACTAGTCACCCAATCTAACCGCTTAGAGCCTTATCTCCAAATCTTCACGTCTTCTGGTTGTAAGTTTCCTCATCTACCAAGAGGTAATTGTTCTCACCTTTGGGTGAGAGAAATCTCTTTGCTGCCGACGGGACAAGGCTTCTCACCCAATCTCATCGGCTCTCTTTAGATCTCGCTGCTTCGCATCGGTCTGGATCCATAGTCTCTTCTTTTGTACCAAAATGCTCTCATTTAGTACTAAATCTTCTCATTCCTTCAAATCCAAGAAAATCAATAAAAATATGTAGAAATAAAATAAAATAAATAGTATTGAAGGGAAAATAATACTTTTCATAAATAAAAGAGCGAAAAAAATCAAATAAGAATAACACTTATCAGACACCATTTATGGCTGCTAGTAAAGTGGAAAGTGAAGTAGCGGATCCAAAAACCATTTAGTTATTAGCCATTTTTAAAGGTCTACAGATTTGTGCAAATATGGGTATCCAAAAGCTCATTATTGAGAGTGATTGCTTGCTGCTTGTGGAGGCACTACAGAACAAAGATGAATCTGAAACTATGTTGGGCATCCTTATGAGTGAAGTTCGAGAGTTACAAAGGTTTTCTGGTGGGTGTCAGTTTCAACATGTTTTTAGAGAAGGTAATGTGGCAGCACATAGGCTTGCCCGAAATGCTTGGAATGTTGAGAGCATAGATATGTGGTGGGATTGTAGTCCAGACTTTCTTTCTCAAGCTATATGGCTTGATAAATGTCTTTAATTTCTTTATTATTAATGAAATTGTGTTTCATATATATATATATATATAAAAATATTACTATAACTAAAGTTCTAGTATAAATTAACGGAACACATTCTATGTTTGATCATATTTTGTGAGAGGTCGAACTAATTTTTATTGGAAACAATTAGTGTTGGATTTAGAGAATCTAAATATATTAAGATCATATATCAAATCATTATAGAAAACCTGTAGTCGTTGGAGAAGAAGAGTTCAACGGTTTGGCCTAGCTTCAACATCTAATATTCTCAATAAACTTACTGTGACGGAGTGAGTATGAGTTAAGAATGAATTTGTAGTGTAGACCATAACCATATATATAGTGCTCAAATTTCAATTGTTTCCATCACAAAATAATGAAATTACACGGTGTGACGCCCCCAGATTCCGCTTGGGATCGGACGGACATCCTAAGCGTCGGGACATGCAACACAAGGTTACCTGCCCCCGTTCATGACATATAAGATGCAATATTCCTAACATGCATCTAGCATTATGCAACATTCGGAGCGGATAATTTTTTTTTTAAACAATACTATGCACCAAACTTATAATATCCCAAATAATTAAAGCGTAATCCATTCATACTTAACAAATAAAACATCCACGATTACAGTACGGGTCTTAGTAGACTGTAATCTCAAAACATGGGAGACCAGACTCCATATTTACATTGCCAAAATACACTATCAGGCAAATTCGTTGAGTAACTCGCGTAACTCGACTAACGATGCCGGAATACTATCCAAAGACCTAACTATAGAGGCTGCAAACTCCGCGTTGCGTCTAGTCAACCTCCTCCAGTCTGCTAATGTCTGCTCCCTGCTCTGATCCTGACACATCGCCTACCATTCGGGGGGAATGGTAGTTGGAACTACCACGGTGAGATTTGATTACAAATCTCAGCAAGTTAACAGGAAACTTCCACACAGGTTAAAGATGCATGCATGGTAGTAAAATCATGAAAGCATAATCAAAATCAATAATAACATAGCATAACTTGACATAACATGGCATGAAATAATAAGCATAACGTGACTTGACAGAACATGGCATGAGCTGACATAACTTGAATTGAAACTGAAACTTAGCTTGACATGACATAGCATGTACGTAAACTTAAAACACAACATGGACTAGCAACATAGCATGAACGTGAACCTGAAACATAACATGGACTTGAAACATAGTATGAACGTGAACATACATAATTTGAATATGAACTTAAAAATAAAATGAACCTGAGCATAACGTAATATAAACGTGAACTTGAACGTAACATGAACATGAACATAACCTGACATGAACGTGAACTTGCAACATAACATGGACTTGAAACATAGCATGAACGTGACATAAACTTGAAACTTGACATGTACGTAAACTTGAACATAACATAACGTGAAACATGACTTGAACATGAAATACATGAACTTGGAATCTTATTCAATAGACTTATCGTTTAAATGACCATATGGGTGCTACACGGGTCCCCTTGAGCCATGTGTCCCTGCCGATTACCGCATCACAATACAGGTATCTATACCAGCTGTGAGTGCGTTAATACGTACTCCACAGTTGTTGTGGCCCCACGTATTCTACGTGTCACAATTGCTGTGTCTCACGTAGTGTATGCTCCACAGTTGTTGTGGCCCCATACTTCATGCTCCACAGTTGTTGTGGCCCCATGAATTGTTCGTGCCACACTTGTTGTGGACACGCGTAAATAAAGTATGGCTCCATCGGCGTTAGTGCCTGGCGCGCTCCGGTGACCAGCTAGTTAGGCCCCATTCGCAACCTGTTGACTGTACTTAGTCAACCCAGGGAATTTCACACCTATTTAAACACTCCAGCGTGAACAAAGGAGTTCCACTAGGATATTACCCCATCCTAGCGCTTAGGGTCTTGATTGACATGAATAACTTAACAAAACTGTCGAGACAGGATGACATGAATACGGAAAGACAGAAGTCCTGACGTAGCGTAACTTGACATGAACGTAAGATGACTGACATGACATACTTTGGGACATGAGTGTAATAGACAATATTTCATAACATGGCATACGTGTAACAGATAATATTTTATAACATGGCATAACATGTAACATACAATATTTTGTAACATGGCATAACATGTGACAGTAAATACTACATGACATGACACACATGTAATAGATGGCATACATAACGTGACATACTTGCAGCAGATAGTAACATGTGACATAATATATTATGTAACAGATAAGTATTTCGTGATAGAATAATTCATGTAACAGATAAACATGTAATGACATGGCATGGCATGGCATGGCATATATTACAACATAAAAACATAAATTGTAGTTTCCTTACCCATCACACATACATAGTAAACTGATAGTAAGTTAATAGCTAACTTACCTCGATCGTCGCGTTCTATGAGAATAAATCGCGAAACATGAGGAGCTGTAAGAGGGTATTCTAAAAGTTAGAAATTTAATTACTAACAATTAGAAATGTGAAAAGAGACAACTTAGAGTAAAATTACCATATTACCCTCTACATGTGGGAAAATGACCATTTTACCCCTAACTTAAGGATTTCACATCCTAAGCCCAAAAATTACCAAAATTTACATTCCTCATGTAAATTTTATCCTAAACTCAAATATCAACTTAGAAAAAAAATTAAAACTAAACACAACTGTTAAAACTCTATAGGTCCGAAACTTACATAGGCTATATTTCCCTTGATTTGTTGCAATTCCTTCAAATTTTAAAAACTCATGATCAAACTAATATTTTTGCAACAAATATCTTTCCATCCTAAGTTTAAAACACACTTAAAATATCCATTAAGAAAAAGCTAATCATCAACACCAAACCTTTTGCAAAGAGATCCAAACTTTTAATAAAAGCAAACCCTTAAATCACAAATTTTAACCTTAATAAAAACATCTCCAAGAATTCCAAAAAAATCAAATCTTACTTCTAACATATTCACAACATCATCCTAAGATAAACCATACATTAAATCATCAAACAAAAGTCATCAAAAATCACAAAACAACACTTGGAATTTTTGGTTTTACACTTAGTCCAAAAACAGAAACTTTTCTCTAAACTAGCTTTGATAAATCTCTTGATCCATGGCTTAAAGACATGTGATCTTCAAACTAAAACATCACATGGTTTAAGAATGTGTCCTAAAGAAGATCCAACCATAAAACTTAAAATCACATGGCTAAAACTCAATAAAACATGAATCTAACTCAACAACATCAAATCTTAGGCCTAACAAAAATCCTCTTGCATAGAAAAATCATATCTTTGGAACTAATACTAAATATCTTCAAAATAACATCCTAAAATGAAAATAAGAGACTTAGAATCATCATATAAAAATATCAAAGCCTTTGGAGTAAGATTAAACCACGAAATATTCAAACTTTCCCAAAACAGAAACTGTTTTTCCACCTCCAGTTTTCAAGTTTCTAGATCTAAGGAAATCTATCATCAAAAGCTTTAGCCATGCAATAAAACCTCAATGACCATTCATAAAAACATTCTCACAACACTCCATAAACGTTTCGGACCAAGATATGTCCATTAGCTTGATCAAAAACTCCAAAACATAACATACTCTCCAGTTTCACGCCCAGAATGACCTTTCCATGGTTAAAAATACTTTTGACCGATCAAATGAGCATGGAAAGAAACAAATAATATATCCACGGAAACTAAACTCAAAGACGAACAACTTTTATGAAGGAGTAATCATGCAAAAATACTTACAAAGGGTCGAAAAGCGCCACGCAAAACGGCCCAGAAATCTGTCCGAGAGAGCGTTTTTGAGTTTCTCTCTAAGAACGAGGTGAAAAGTGATGAAATGAAACAAAGGGTGCCTTGCACGCCTCTAGACATCTGAAGGGTGAGGTATGGGCTTGAATGACCATTGATTAGAGGTGGTTATGTGACATAAAGTGGAGGGGGAGTGGGCTGCTGCAGCTGCCTTCTAGAAGGGGTGTGATGAGGTGGCTCAATCCCTCACATCAAGGAACTATTTGGGGCAGCCAAGGCCAGTGGATGGCCTGCCAAAAGGGGGAGGAAAAACTTCTTCAAGAAGCTTTGCCAAGGTGGCCAAATTCGTGGGTCTTGGTGGGCCTTAACCAAGTGGGCTTCAATTTGGGGTTTAAAGGGGGTTTGGTTAGGGTTTGAGATGCTATCAAGTCCAAATCCAATTTTTCTTGGCCCAATCAAATTTCCAAGGTTTAAAAGGTTGGATAATGATGTCATAACAAGAATTTGAGAAATTAATAGCATGTGAAAGTGATTTAATCAAGTGATTAAACACAATGCTAGAAATCGGATTAAAAAGGGTTTGGAAGCCAACTTTAGGGTTTGGGGAAACCGTTTAGGGTTTCGATTTCAACCAAGCTTTTGGGGTTTCAATTAGATTCCAACCATTTAGGGTTTCACTAGGGTTGAAACCCTCTTCGATCTGGCACAAAATTGGTTTATCAGATGAAAAAGAATAGCGTTTCGCTTAAGTGGCATGATCTCACATTTTGATTCCTTCATAATCCAACTCATTGTTCCTCTATGAGCCAAGTGTCTAATACTATTCACTATGTGTGGCTAAGATCTTGCCAAGTGTCCAAATAAAACTTCTCTAACCTAATTTGGACATTCCACACTGTGATTTTGAAAACACTGCACTTGGTGCGCTTATCGAGGTTACTATTCACTCCAAAAAAACATATAATAAACTTAGTACTGAAAAATCCTAAATATTCATATTAACCTATAGTGAAAATCGTTTATCGAAATTCAACCCCGAAGTACCCCTAAAAATAAAATCACAGTTTCAAACAGGTGTTTCGTCCGAAATTATGAAAATGGGTTAATACGCCATAAAATCCTAAATAATCAACTGAGTCTAATGGCGTAGACCATAACGCATTCTGACACTTCTAACTATCTCAAATAATTAAACTCATATTTCTAGCACTATAGTGAGTGATAACACTGACTATGTTGATAAACTAAAACCTGTGCGATTGGTTGATTCGTGAAAACTTATAGGGTTTTCACGAGGTTCCTAAAGTCAATAGAAATTCCACCAATGAATTTCTAGCGGGCTGTTACACATGGGCTCTTAAATGGGTATCTACACATGAAATAGACTCATACCACTTTAATGTTCATGATTTGATTAAAATCATAGGCTTATAAACATGTTTCAATAGTCCAATTATGTCATTTTATTGATCACACTTAATGGTTCTAATAAACATTACCCAAACCTTATATTTGGTAATTGTATAATATATGACTTATGATCTATGCAAGTCCACTATGAATAAAAACTTCTAACAATCTCCCACCTTGACCATATATGTCACCAAAAAGTCAAACATTGTAAACTTTATAAGGTCAAACTTCAATTGCCACATCGTACAGATGTTATCTCAAAATAATCTGGTCCATTGAATAACATCAATATGGAATTATAATTTATGGTAGCCGTTGTCACATTTATCATAATAGGACCTATCCATGGTCACAAATACTAATATTATCAACATTATAGATCAAGTACGGATGTATAGCATGGAAACTTCAGGTAATATGATCCTTTACCATGCCAATTTCCAGCCGGTCCAACTTTATGACTAACACAAGTCCCTATATCATTCTTTTTTCTTTTTTTTGATAATAGCGGATCAACTTCCATTCATTAATAGAGGACATACAAAGTTGACTTAAAAATAAGCCAATTACAAATGTTAATAGCTTCCCAGCACACTTCCATGACTGACATGGTCTAGTCCAGACGACAGATCTCTAAAGACCTAAATTTAAGAGATAGCACAACTCTGTCCAAAACAGAGTTAATAGTAACCAAATAACAAAACTCCATACTCGACTAATTGGAATATGAAGGGCCAACCCCACCATAAATACCACCTAAGCGGAGGGGGGACAACTCCATTCGCACTAAGGTTTGAAGGCACTAAATTTTTGAATTTTTATTTCCTTGAAAATAAAGACAAGACATAAAATAAATTACGTTGTGAAAACACTGTAAAAATAAAAAATCAGTGCACAAAAAGGCTGCTAGAGGGAAAACTGACTGTCGATCTTGGGAGATCCAGAGTCGCCGGTTCTGGAACAGCCGCGCATTGCAACGCCATAGGGCTCCTCGGTGGCACGAGAAGGCCACNGTTGTGAAAACACTGTAAAAATAAAAAATCAGTGCACAAAAAGGCTGCTAGAGGGAAAACTGACTGTCGATCTTGGGAGATCCAGAGTCGCCGGTTCTGGAACAGCTGCGCATTGCAACGCCATAGGGCTCCTCGGTGGCACGAGAAGGCCATGCACAAGCGATCTCCTACCACCTCTAGCCGATTCTGAAGGTTGGGGGAGTTTAGAGAGAAGGGAGAGGGTTTAGAGAGAGAAGGGGAAGGCATGTTCCTATATCATTCTTTCAATCCTTATGTATTACCACAATTTGAAAGAAATTCACATTCATTTCAAAATCATCAATAAAATACAATCGTATTAAGTGTCAAATAAATAAATGCATAACAAACAAACTCCCACTAGTAAAATATGTCATTAGGACTAACCACTCCCATATAAACCAAATGCTCTTACACACTAGAGGTGGTAGGCCCTTAATGAGTGGATCTGCAACCATAAATTTGTTCTTACATACTCAATTAATACATAATGACTTTGAACTCTTTCATTTAAAATAAGAAATTTTTTCCCAATGTACTTAGACTTTGATGAACTCCTCATGTTATTTTTGGAATATAACTCAGCGACCTTATTATCACAATAAACCTTTAATGGATTCTCAATGCTATCCATGACCTGAAGTCTAGTAATAATATTTTGCAACAATAGTCCTAGATTGGATGACTCATAGCAAGCAATAAATGAATGTAAGAGTAGTATTCATGTTAAATCATACATGTGGCTAAGCTTGAGATGAGGAAGCACACTTGGGTCTAATAAGTTCACATATTTGCCAAATTAATGTAAGAGTAGTATTAATCATGCATAATCATGTGTATGATTGTTAAGTTTGAATCTTATTGTTCTTAGGGTTGATACAAAGAATGAGGTGAGAAATAAAAGACTATAAGGAGTTAAGGAAATCTAGGGAGGTGACTAAACTTTTAGAGTTCTGTTGTGTTAGGTTTCGACATTTAGGGAGTTTAAACTGCAATTTGTATAATTGTTATATAAATATATATGGTTGAGAAGGGAAAAACCGAATGTGGCTTTAATGAAAAACTAAACTTTATGGGTCAAAAACATATATATGTAAAGTGTTGGGGCTAAAATGTAAATACCTAATGATGGGAACCAAGGCGGGCCTTGTCATAAAGATTCTTTGCAAGTTCCAGATAAACCAATTACAAGATCAAGAGCTAAGAAGATCAAAGAAGCAATGCAAGGATTGATGCAATCCACATGGGACAAGTCAAGCAAGAGCCCAATAGTCAAAATGGGCTTGAACGATGAAGATCCAATTTTGATTCATTTGATACAAGCTATGGAAGAGGGCAATAATATGACTTAAAGGCCTTGGGCACTTGAAGGATTTCAAATTGTTTAAATCATTTAAATGAATTATTTTATTAGTTTAGAATAATTGGGCTTTATGATGTTTGGCTCACATATGTCTTATTTTTATGAATTAGGATTTTTGGGAGGGCCTTGTATTTTGGCCAAGGGCTTATTTGGAAAGTTACAATTTTAGGAACTAGGGTTTTGAAGAGAGGCACTATAGCGTGGCACTGTTCATGTCCGAATCACTGTAGCGCCACACTGTAGCAGTGCACTATTCATCTAGGGATATTTTTGGAACAAAGGGGTTTGTTTTGGGTTAGGGTTTCAATTAGGTTTAGGTTTAAATACTCTTTGTAGCCTCATTTTAATCAGTTTATGAAATTTGATGAATTTATTCATTGTGAGTTGAGTTTTACTCCTCTTGTTCTTAATTGAACTTTTGAACTTATCAAAGGTAAATCACAACCTTTGTGGCGTTCCTCCTTGTAATCTGGGTTCTTGAGACGAGTTCTTCAACGGGTCTAGATTTTAATATAATCTAGGTTCTTGAAATGAGTTCTCATTGGGTCTTGATTCTCCATCCATTGACTTGATTTGGCTTTCTTGGATGAGTTTTCAATTTGATTGTGGGTTCAAGGGATTCTCTTCCTGCGGGTTCATATCACCTAATGCTTAAGGAGAAAGCTTGTGAAAAGTGGGAAAATTTAGGGATAGGTTTTAATTAATAAAAATGCCATTAGATTTCTGTCACTAATCTCAATTTTTGAAACTACACAATGATAAGTGTTATTTTTATGTGATTTGAATTTATAAAAAGTGTCATTTTCCCTTCAATACTATTGATTTTATTTTATTTCTACATATTTTTATTTATTTTCTTGTATTTGAACGAATGAGAAGATTTAGTACAAAAGAAGAGACTACGGATCCAAACCGATGACAGGCAACGAGATCTGAAGAGAGTCGATGAGATTTGGGCGAGGAGCCTTGTCCTATGGGTAGCAAAGAGATTTGGGCGAGAAAACTTACCTCTCGGTAAGCGATGAGACTTGCAACCAGAAGGCGTGAAGATTTGGCGACAAGGCTCTAAGCGGTTAGATTGGGCAACTAGTCTAAACAACCAACTTAAAATACCAACATAAATGACATCGTGGGCAACAACTAAAAAAGGCGAGAGTAGTCTTTCATCTTGGTCAGGAGTCTTTATACTCAGTAGACGAGGAGAGGGTCATGTGGTCTTTGTGACCTCCACCCCCATTCATTTGTGACCTCCACACCAGTTATATTCAACACACACAACATCTATTCGATGGGATAATTCCTTCCGGCCAAGATCAATCTATTGCTGACCACAAAATTCGAGTTCCACAATGAATCTGTTTGGCAACCAAATCCTCCCAAATTTCGTAACTCAAACTGCATATCACTGAATCTTCCATTTTAGATAATCCTGTTATTCTTGGGATGATTCCTTTTATATTAATATTTATCTTTAGAAACTATTTTCCAGATCTTTAAGTTAAATTGTAGCTGCAGCTATCTTGTTTCCAGATTTGAATTCGACATCTATTTAATCCCGTTTTGTGGAATGAATAGGGGGTTCTGAGTCAGAGTTTTCTTTTGAGTTTTAGAGAGTCTGAGTTTAGGTTTCAATAGTTTAGAGTTTATTATTTGAGTTTCTTTCAAGGAGGCAGATCTGGGGGAGCGGAGGCGAGAATCGCATGCTTCATCAACTGACTCCAACAAAGAACACCAGTTTTATTTTTTTTCCTTTTAATTTCATTATGAGCTAATTTTATTTTCTAGAGCTTTCATGTAGCCTAGCATTGAACACACAGTTTCTATTCCAAGTTGTTTTATTTTCAATATGTTCATGATTAAGTGTTTATTTCTTGTTCTTAATACTTATAATTTTCTAGCTAACTATTGTTCGATCTTTTGAATTGCAATGAGACCATTAGTTAAGTGAAAGCAGATATGCTTTACCATTAGTTGAGCGAAAGTATAGATGCTTTACCGCGACTAGTGTGATTTTCAAGAAAAATTCAAAGAACTTAATGAGTCTCTAATTAGTTAAATTCATATAGAGATATGGAGTTATTAGTTGGAGATATTTTTGATATTGTTTGAGAGCAAATATTGAATAGTTAAGGGATTTTTATCCTCAACTTGGAATAATTGGGATTTTGTATCTATAACATGGAAGAATAAATTGTGTGGGATTTGTAAGGTGAAATCAAACGCTCTAGATCTATTTTTATTATTTTTAAAATATTAATTTTAATGTTCTTTTCTTCAGTTTAATTTTGATAATCCACTATTCAAATTTTAGTTTTTCAAATAGTAATTAATTTAGTAAATTTCAATACTCAATAGCATAATTATTTCATGTGGGTTCATTATCCGTTTTCTTTAAAATATTTTACTACTTGTTACAATTCTGTGCACTTGCATTGGACTACATACTGACATCTCTAAGGCTATCCCATACTTGTGAGACCCTAAAAATTTACTGTGTTTTATTTTATTCTATTATATTTTATTTTATTGCATTTTATTCTTTTCTTTAAGGGTATTTTTTTTATAAGCCCATTTGGTTGGTTGTGGGATTTTGGGGTTGTTGTAGGTGTTGTGGCCCAAATTATAGGCCTGAAAAAGAGGAGAACTGGGCCCAGCCTGTGGGCTAGCTGGGAACCCAGCCCCTCCTTCAAAATGGTGCCGTTTAGTGATTTGAGAAGTGAATTTTCTTGCTCCTGGAACAACGCCATTTGGCATGTAGGGTGAAAAATCCTAGCATTTTCTTTTTCCGCCTGGTCACACCCTTCTTTCTTTCTTCCTTTCTTTCTTTTCTATTTTTCTTCTTTTTCCTTCCTCCTCCTTTGCCTGTGACCTACAATGTCTCCACGCCATCCCCACCGTACCTAGCCTCAACTATGCCGCCTCTTGTTGTATCACCTCGATGCGAGACAAGTGCCGCCGCACCTCATCTCGGCATCTGACCATCTCTCGTCATCGGTAAGCCCCCTCTCCCTATCTGTCAATCTCGCTCTCCCTCTCTTCGTTTTCTCTCCTTTTCTCTCACCATCTTCACTCTATGTTGCTGTCATTCTCATAACTATTGTCGATCACCTCGGAGGAGCACTACGCCCAGCCACTCAGATCTGTTACCCCACGACATGCTCGTCGCCCATGCCACCGTGCTATCACTGCTCCTTATCGGTTGGCCTCCTCTCTTACTCTATTCATATCTCACCCTCCCTAAGTCTCTCGGTCTCTATCTCACTTTGGATTTCTTTTCCTGTAAGTTAGGAAATCTTTGCCTAAGCTCTGCCACTCGCTGCCATGGTCTGCCACCTCTAGGAGCTCTCTAGAGGTCGTCCGACCATCGCCTCACCCCTGCCCCTCTATTCGGTCTCTTTTCTCCTCACATCAACCCAACTCGTGCTAGATCCCTTCTTTAAGGTTCTGCGCCGCCACCTACCACCACCACCCACCGCGAGCTTTTCTTCCCCAACCCTCTATCTATGTCAGATCTACCACCCCTTCGAGAGAAAACCCACTGGTATCCCTTTGTTCTGCCAGATTTGCTTCTATGACCTTGCACCGTCACTGCCCCACCACCACTTCGACACTCTTGGTGCCACCTCAGTAAGCTATCTGCCCCTTGTTTGGTATTTAAATCGTCAATCTATGTTTCAAATTAACCCAATCATCGTTGTCCGTCCATGCAGCAATGTGCGCACTATTCAATTGCGGGACACCGTAAACCATCACAGGCGATTATCCAGAATATAGGCCTTCTGCATAGTGAGTAACTCTCCAGCACAACCCTTGAATTTCTAACGTCAGAATATTGTAAATTTTGCTACAGTCTGGTTGTGTTTGAGAAGGGTCTTGGGCCTGGGGAAGTGTTGGGAATAGTTGACATAGTTGTTGTCGGAATTTGGGCCGAGGGTGGGATGGAGGATGGGAAACGCATGTAGTTGGAGTTTGCAAAACTGTGGATTTGTGACTACTGTGTTGTTGTGGTGTGATTCTTGTGTACTATGACATGCCATCCAATTAACTGCTTGTCATGCATATGCATATTACTGTTATTGATATTTGCCATGATTTGTTCAACTATGCTATGTTCTATGTTATGCTGCGTAATCTGAAAATTGGGTTTTTGTTAAATATATCTTTTGTGTGGGTGCATGCATCTCACGACCCCAAGCCAAGATGGGGTATTATCTAGGTGGAACTCTTATGGTCACTCGGGAGCATGTAAAACTGAGTGACGTCCCCTGGACTGTCACTCGGTGGAGCTCCTCTGGTCGCAGCAGGCTCACCCAAGACGATAATGCTCTTGGTATGACTCCAGAGCCCTTCTGCTAGCGAGGGTTAGACAATGCCTAGTCACGTTACGTGCCAAGCTCGAAGCTAGACATCGCTCATGATGAAGTCACATGTGCGGTCGTTACCTGTGGTGTGACGAAGTGAGCCAAGGTGTGCGGGTAGTCCTGAGGGGAGACCATGGTGTACACAGTAATAAATGGTTGTGTTTGGGTATAAATGGAATTTTTGGAGTGAGTGGCTATAATTAAATTCTTTTTGGAAAGGTGGTAAAAATGGCTATTTTAAGTAGTTGCTTTCATAACTGGTGAACATGTTTGCTTGTATAATTTCTACTTGAATCTCTTGGTTATTATTCTGTTGATTTATTTACTAAGATTGCAAAATCTCATTGTCGTATTCCTACCTACAGTTTGTTTTCATGGACTCGTAGACTTTGATGTAGAGGAGGGGGTATAAGCAAGAGGGACCAACCCCACTTGAGGAGTGATGGCTGGACTTTTCGCGTTATTTGTCTTCTTCTTTTTTTTCTTTTTTTTTTTATTATAAACGAGCCGTAGCCACATGTCCAAGAGTGACTCCGTCCCAAGTTTATTAAATAAGCCCTCACTTATGGCGGAGGAAAACCGTTGCACAAGAAAACCAAAGGGAGAATACAACAAAGACTCCCAAACACAAACAACCAACAACCCAAAACAAAACAACTCTAAACAAGCCTAGCAAAACAAAAAACAAACAAGCCTAGAGAAAACCTCTAAACAAGCCTATCAAAACATGAAAAACTACATCCGAATATAGGGAAGACCCAATTTGTCCAGCCTAGCCAGGCCTCTAATATGACAAGGAAGACTCTGGGTATCCATGTAAAACATATCCACACCCATCGCACCCTCCTTAGCCAAAGAATCCGCCACTGAGTTCCCTTTTCTAAAGCAATGACGGCACTCAATAACCATCTCTTCAAGATGTTCAACGATAAGGTCCCAAAAGTCCCACAAATACCAAAGAGAGCAATTCTTGGAATTAACCCAGGACATAACCACCTGAGAGTCACAATCAACCTCAACCTCCCTCCAACCGGCAATTCTGCAAAGATGAAGGCCTTCAAGCAAGGCACGGAGTTCAGCCTCTGTATTTGTATAGGACCCAAAAGTTTTGAAAAAAGAAAAAATAATATTGCCATTCCTATCACGAAGCACTCCACCACCACCTCCACTCCCCAGATTTCCAAAACTACTCCCATCCACATTCAATTTAACACTGTCAAGAGTTGGCTTGGACCACGAAACCACTCTTTCACTTTTATGCTTAGGAACGACAAGGGAAATATCAAGATGGGCAAGAAGCCTAGAATCCCCAATACTCAACTTAACAACTTTGGAGATACTATCCATCACCACATGCACCTAGAATTTAATTGAGTGCCAAACCTCGTTCACAGACTCATTTATATTTTCCATTCAGGCTTTACATCTACGTTGCCTCAATCTCCACACAACAATGGACGGAAGTAATCCTGAAAGAATCCCAACTTGGGACTGACGTGAAGCATGTCGAAACCAAGCCAAACTATCCTTCCAGCTCTGAGTAGCCACAAACGGAACACCCATCTTAGCGGACACTTTCCTCCAAAGGGCACTAGCAAAATCACCACTAACCAGGACATGATTCAAATCTTCACAATGCCTATTCTCACAACAATTACAACAAGAGACAATAGGAATACTAATCCTACAGAATTTATCATCCACACTAAGACAATTATAGAAGCTTTCCACATACAAATAGATATCTTACCAGGAAACCATTTATTCCAGATCCACGACGCCCCAGCCATTTTAGTAACTCTGACTTGAATAAGCTCCCAAGCCAACTTGGTAGAAAAATCCCTGTGTTTATCAGGGGTCCAAATCAACACATCTTTTTTATTCATAACCCCACCCACCAAAGCCATAACCTCAATAGCCAGATGCGGACCGACGAGATCAATGAGTTTATCCATGTCCCAACAATTCTGCACCACTAAATCTTTCACACTAAGATGGCTTTCCGAAATATCATTAACCCTCATACATAAAGGTCCACCCTCCATAAATTTGTCATACCAAAGAGAGACCTTGCCTGCCCTAATTTTCCATTGAGAATTCTGAAGCAGTAATGGAATACCTTGAAGAACATTATTCCAAAACTGAGAACTAGTCTGCCCCTCTTGAATCAAGGAAATATGATTATTTTTCACATACTTAGCACGAAAAAAATTAGCCCAAAGCGAGTCCTGAGTAAAAAGTTGCCAGCCGAACTTTAGAAACATAGCCTGTTGAACCTCACCAAGGTCCCTGACACCCACACCCCCCTCGTCACATGGAACACACATATTTTTCCAAGCCCTCCAATTCCTTTTCTTTTTCCCCTCCTCTTCACCCCAAAAGAAAGTGGCAAACATGCTATCCAATTTCTTCTTCACCATTTTAGGCATGTGAACCACCGAAAGCAAATGAATAGGCATACTATTGAGAACGTGCCTCAAGATGATCAAACGACCACCTTGCGAAAGCAATCTATTTTTCCCACCTACCAATTCTTTTGCAACTTTCTCCACAAGAGGACCAAAATGGGCAACTTTAAGCCTGCCATCAACAAGAGGAGCTCCCAAGTAGGTGAAAGGGAACTGACCCTGAGAGAAACCAGTATTAGCCAAGACATCTCTAGTACGACTAAGCGGTAACCATCTAGACTAGAAAATAATAGATTTATCATAATGAATCTTTTGACCCGACCAAGCCTCAAATGCACGAAAAATCTCCATCAAGGATCGAACCGTGCTTTTAGAAGCATTAGAAAAGACCACAACATCATCTGCATACAAGAGATGAGACAAAAGAGGGGCACCAAAAGGCAGGGAAAAGAGCTTAATTCTCCCCTCCCTCACCTTCATAGAGATCAGTCTAGACAAGACTTCCTGGACCAAAATAAAGAGATAAGGGGATAAAGGGTCACCTTGCCGAAAACCCCTCTCAGATTTAAAGAAACCTTTACACGTACCATTCATCATGACCGAAAACCAAGGGGTGGATACACAATTCCAAACAAGCTTGCAGAAGTAATCAAGAATACCAAAAGAGTGAAGGACAGTCAACAGGAAACTTCAATCCACTCTATCATACGCCTTGCTCATATCAACTTTCATAAGCAAATTGCCTTCTCTCACCTTTTTATGCAGCAATTTAATAACTTCTTGCATTAGAGAAATATTCTGAAGGATACTGTGCCCATTACAAAGGCACCCTGCTCAGGAGAAATCATCTTACCAAGGACAGGAGACAACCGATTAACAAGTAATTTAGCAAAGACTTTGTAAATCACATTACAAAGACTTATCGGTCGAAACTTATCAAAACTCGAAGGGTTAGGCACCTTCGGAATCAACACAATAAAAGAAAAAGTGTAAAAGCGAGGCAAGCTTACACCATGGAAGAAATCCTTTACAGCAGCCATGACATCATGTTTAATAAACTCCCAACAAGCAATGTAAAAAGCAGATCCAAGCCCGTCAGGACCAGGACTAGAATCTGAAGAAATAGAAGCAATCACCTCTCTGAACTCAACTTCTGAAGGCTCTACCATAAAAACATCACGATCACTATCCACAAAACACGGATGAATAAGAGTAGATAAATCCGGAATCTCGCCGTCCCTAGCCTGCCTAAGAAAAGCCTCAAAATACTACACTGACCCCTCGTGAACTTGTTCCGGAGAAGGCAGATTGACATCTTCAGAAATACGCATGGACTTGAAGCTCGAGTTCTTACGTCTTTGAGCAATAACCGCATGAAAATATTTAGAATTACGATCACCCTCTCTAATCCACTTTTTCTTAGCCTGTTGAGAAAGCCAAACATGTTCCTTCTGCATCCATGAGACCAACTCAATCTTGGCTTGCAACAATTCAGAATCTAACTGNCCGTCCCTAGCCTGCCTAAGAAAAGCCTCAAAATACTACACTGACCCCTCGTGAACTTGTTCCGGAGAAGGCAGATTGACATCTTCAGAAATACGCATGGACTTGACGCTCGAGTTCTTACGTCTTTGAGCAATAACCGCATGAAAATATTTAGAATTACGATCACCCTCTCTAATCCACTTTTTCTTAGCCTGTTGAGAAAGCCAAACATGTTCCTTCTGCATCCATGAGACCAACTCAATCTTGGCTTGCAACAATTCAGAATCTAACTGAGTAGAAAAGCCATTTTGGAGGCTTTCCACAAGAATCTCAATCCTCTCTTCAAGCTCCCGGATACAAAAATCCACCCTTCCAAACATATTTTTGTTCCAAGCACGGAGAATGACTTTCATTTTTTTAATCTTCCCAGCAAGAATAATTAGATTATTAGCACCTGTAGCCTCCACACCCCAAGCCTCCCGAGCGACCCTGAGAAAATCCTCATGCAATAACCACATATTCTGAAAACGAAAGGGAGCTAGGCCATACCTTTGGAATGAGGGAGTCAACTAGAGCAGAAGAGGAGAGTGATCAGAAGTACTACGATTAAGAAGCCTGGCCTCGGCCCCTCCACACCTGGCAGAAAACTCATTATTAACCAGAATACGGTCAAGCTTAGCCCAACTATGAGCCAGACTCTGTTGCCCATTACACCAAGAGAATTGCGAACCAGAAAGATTCCATTCTATCAACCCACAATTATCAATGCAATTATTAAAATTGCTCATAGCCAAACGGGATCTCGGATTTCCACCCTTATGTTCAGTATCCACATGAATGATGTTAAAATCTCCCATAACCACCCAAGGAATGCCCGTGCAATTTATATTGCTCAAATGGTCCCATAACTCATGCCGCTCAGTCATCAAACATTTGGCATAACTGAAAGAAACCATGATAGCCTCTCCATTACGAGAGAACAAACCTGTGAAGGATTGATTAGTCACCGCTACCAGATCCATCTCTATCTCCTCTTGCCTACAAAGCCAGATTTTGTATCCCACATCCATATTTGAAGCGAACTTATGAAACCCAATACGAATCGCCCACTTTTGAATTTTTTCAACCGTTTGAAAGGCTTAGATATCGCCAAGATCGAGATATTCATCTTATTAATCAAACTACGTAACCTTCTCTTGGAAGTGCCCAACCCACAGACATTCCAAACTACAATATTATCACACATTAACAAAGTTTGGAAGGAAGCGCCTTATCCCTCTTAGATCTCCTCGGCTCAATAGTTCTTTCTCCATTGGAAATTCCCTCCCTCCTCACCGAGTCACCTGGATCTGAGGTATAATCTTTATTAGCATCAACCACCAGTAATAACTCCTCCTCCTAGAGAGCTTTATATCTGTTTTGACAAAGAAACCCATCAGCTCTGTCCAGCAGCTCTTCCTCTTCCTCTTCCTCTTCCTCTTCATGTGTGATATCTTCAACTAGCACCTTATCTTCAGCGTTGTTTTGAATCAGGCAAGCATCTAAGAGTGGCTGGACTGTCAACATAGCAAGCTCCTCCTCTTCATGCAGAACTCGAATGTCATTTTCCTGACTGTTAGCAACTAGAAATTCTGGACGTAATGTAGCCCCCTCCCCACTTTCAGAACTTCTCCCCCCGTCCATGTAATCCAACTGGTTCAACTGACTCACTACAGATTTGCCGTTGTCCTCTGTACAACCCCTCGGATTCTTCTCGACAACATGCGTAGAGTCATGCAGACTCTGCCCAGACTTATTCGTATCTTGTGGATTATCCACCTTGATAACTTCCTCATGCGGACTCTACCCAGACTTGTCATCCTGGGGATTAGCCACATTGTTAACTTCCTCATGTGTAGACTCCACCGCTATCTTCTTCCATCCCACTTCCTTCCATACTTTTGTGTCATCCTTATTTCCACCCACTTTCCCCTGTTTTTCCACACCAAAATCACGTTTAACACCCTGCCCGCTTCTACAGACAACCTCGGTATAACCTTGTCTAAAACATATGTTGCAATATAATCATGATTTCTCATAAACAACCAGCTGCCATAACTGAATAGAACTACCAATCATCACAGGAGAGCCTTTAATCAGATCATCCCTAAGGTCTGTTTCAACACAACCACGCACCTGTGGCCCGAGTTATGTAAATAGTAGCATTATCTGTGCCTAAGAATTTACCAAACCTAGTAGCACAACTTTGGAGACAATCCAACCGATACAAGTGCAATGGGAGACCTAGTAAGAAGATCCATTGGGGAGCAATGAGAGGTTCCTTTTTAACATCAAACCCCACCATCCAACTAAACAACCTGAATTGCACACCAGCCACCACCCTCCCTTCACGAGCCCATGCATGGAGATAATCTTTCTCATTTACTAAGTGCAAGAGGACATGAAACTCATCCATAAAACTGATCATAGGAACCGCACTAAACCCCCAAGATTTCATAATATGTTTCTACAACACATCTATGGACGGTCTAGTGTTCAAGAATTTAAGAACCAACGCATATTTTAAGTCCTCGGCAGCCCTTGCCATCTCAGTGTCCGTAAAAACAAAACCCAGTTCACCATTGATTACCTCAGGCAGTCTGATTTGGAGTTTGAATGATGGAAGAGGAATCGACCGCTGCAAGGCCTCCATGAAAGATCTGCGCTCACACACATCAGTGTTTCTTCCGGCTAGATGTTCCTGCCCCACCAGAGGGGGCCCTGCTGGAACAGTCTGATCCATCCCACCGGTACCAAAGGCCATTGGAGGGCCGCTCATCATCACAAACAAAAGACTAGCTCCACACAAGAAACCCTAGCAGAGCATGCAACGCTACGTAAGGAAAGTTTTCAGAATTCGCGTTTTTGTTGTTGGTCCTTTTGTTTTCCTTTCCTTTATTTCAACCATATGATTCTATTAACCTCTTCAAGGACTTTATTTTGGGTTGTATTGTTGTTAAACTTTCTGGTACATAGTTTTTTATTGCCTTATATTTTTCCACTGCGATATTTGCGCTGCACACATTTTGCATATTTTCACACACTTGCACAATGTGATGTGTTGTACAATCCATGTGGTCATCGTCTCGATGTCACACAAGACAGGTGCACAGCCAAGTGAACCATTACGTCAATGAATGATGGTGGATAAAAACTCTTCAATTTGCACAATATTACTACAATGTTAGCTTCCATCTTTACTAATGCATCAACTTTCAACGTTCTACTGCAAATGTCCCTGAAAACTCAGCCTAATTCTATTAGAACTGCATGAACATCTAGAGCTAGCTTTCCACACACCCCAACTAGCAACAAACGCTGTAAAAATACAAGACTGTCTTGACTTTTAAAACTAGTTATCTCCCAATCATGGGTTTGCACGCATCTTGACAAGTTTGAAGCATAGCCATGAAGTAATTTGATTGACATGAACCACCCACAAAATTTTTTTCTCTCATCATTTGATAGTGTATACCAACCAAGAGTATATAAGATGATGATCCATTATCTTGCAAATGCAAGTCCCTCTTTATCCCTAACTCTAAAGCTTTATGAGAGTTAGCTGTATCTTTTGTCTTTCCTTCTATTGAAATCAAAGTACCCAGTATATTCTCGCAGATTTTTTCTCAATATACATAACATCTAGATTATGACACAATGTGAAACTTGACCAATATGGCAACTCAAAGAAAATACTTTTTTTTGTCCAATTTAACTCCATTGCTTGTCGTTTCATCTTCTGAGCTCTTCCATCCTTGCCAAATCAATTTTTTGAAACATCTATCAACTGCATGATAATATCTAGCACATACGACTTTGGCGGTGATTACCTAGGCTCAACCTTTCTATCAAACATTGCTCTATTTGAGCGTCATCTATAGTCATGGGGTAAATATTGACGATGTCCTATGAAACATAATTGTTTGCCATTTGTCAACCATTGAGACTAAGTATTTTACCTTTTTGTGCTATGACTCTCAAAATCCAAAGCATTTATCACTATCATCAATAATTCACACAGAGTTCCAATATGATCAACATCCATTAACAAAGTTCCAAGTCAAATATTTCACAACAAATTTAATCACAACTTCATTCACAAATATTAAGCACTCTTTATTCACAAAATCCACAAAATGCATTTCAATTATATATTTCACATCCACATTTAGTCACAACTTCATTCACAAATATAAAACAAATGCACTTAGTAGACTTACAAACTCCAATACATTTATCACTATCATCAATAATTCACACAAAGTTCCAATATACTCACAATAAGTTCCATTAATTCACACTAATTTACCCTATGTGTAATCACAATTCCCTAACATAGTATGTGCAAATTCAAAATATACAAAAACCCACTATAAAAAACATACAAAAACTCACCTCTAGGGTATGCAATCCAATAGTAATGGCCAAATTTTCAAAAACCTATAATTCGAAAACCACATAAGATGAGAGATAACTCAACAAATAATTATACAAAAACTACTACAAATTCAAAATTAAATATTGGATAAAAAAATAAAACCTTAATAGATTTGCACACTTTCAACACAAAAACCTCACTATGAAAACACACTTTCTCTAGAATGAATTCTACCTCACTCTCTCTCTACCCCTCACTCACTCTCTCTTTCTCTCTCTTACGGGTTTCCAACTCCAAAATTTAGTAAATACGACGGAAGTCTAGAGAGATTTAAGTCTAATGTTCACGTTCAAACGCTTATATATGTGTTCGAACGTGAAAGTTTTAGATTGGCGTCGTATCTACCATGTGAAAGTTTACAACCATGAACTATTCAAATTGGTTATATTCTATTCGAACATATTGAAAGGAATATTCCAGCTCATATTCCCTCAAATGTATGTGTATATATAGCCTAGACGATTACGTTCAAATGGTTAAATGTAACGCCCCCAACCTCTGCTTGGGATGGAACGGAGACTTAGAGCGTCAGGACATGCAACACAAGGTTACATTCTCCCGTACATGACAATTAATATGTAATGCATTCTAGTATGCAACTAGCCATATGCAACTAGCAATATGCAATAATCGCAGCGGAAATAAAGGTGAAAGTATAATTTATACCAAAATAACTAAAAACATCTCAATTTCATTAGTAATCGTCAAGCTCAAAATACCAAAGTAGCATAATCTAAAGTCAAATCATCCATTTCATGCATTCTAAAGTAGTTAGATCCAGCACTCCATCTAGCTCGTTCTCCTTGAGAATTGATACAGCTTCTACCATTCCGAGTGAAATGATAGTAGTCCCATAAAAGGTGAGATTTACTCAAAATTTCAGTAAGTTAAATAACCAACTTGCACAAAGATAAATTAAACATGAAGCAGGATAAATATGCAATGCATGAGATGCAAAAAATCAATATGCATATCTCTCGTCCAGATTCCTTAACATTTTAGAAAAATGGAGACACAAGTTTTCATGCAGTAAACATTTTTGCCATCATTTTTGAAAACATAACTTCATCATAAACTTTCATCATTATTAGCAATTCATAATTAACATCATAACATGTGGTAATATCACAGTTTCCCATATGCCGTAGTACCTGTCAGTGACCGTAGTACAACTCACATTGTCACTACGTCTTTGTCTGCAAACATCGTTCTCAATGCATTGGTAAATATAACATAACATCATAAAATTCAAAATGTGTACACCCACCAGCGTTAGGTGTCCTAATATATTGACTTCATTCTAGTATTCTTTAAAATGAATCCATACAAAGCCTGCTAATCGTTCTTTGTCAACCTAGGGGTTACCACTCCATTATTAAACACTCCAGCGTGGACAGAGGAGTTTTCAAATCATAATTCTCAATCCTAGCCTTTGGAGTCATGACAAAATGATTTTTATGCTATGCTTTAAAAAATATTTTTTTATGACATGTGCATATGTAGTAAATTCATGCAAAAATGACATTTAAAAATGTGATATGTAAAAATGGTGAAAATTTCATATGTTATGTAAGTATGTACTCAATGTGTCATATAACATATAATTTATGCTCAAAATGATAATTGAATAACAAATGAAGCATTTATCAACAATTCATAAGAAATTTAGTAAGGTGTAAGTTAGAGGCCAACTTACCAACTTCCGGGAAAATTCGAAAATAATGTTGTAGCTGCATAAATTATGTGTATACTAAGTTAGGGCTAATACTTCTATGGATAGGTTCAAAATCAAAGGTTTCAAAATTTGAGTATTTACAAAAATACCTCTAGACTTTTAAGAATTGCAACGTAGGCCCTAAATTCTCACTAATTGCAAACGAACTCCAAATTTAACCAAATTTCATGGACTTCATTCTAAAACCATATATGCCCTTGAATTTTCAAAATTCAAAGTGAAACTTGCCCAAACAGTCCCAGCCCGTGGCATACATTCTAATTGATGCCTAAGTGTGTTTTGAAGTATTGATCCCTATGAATGTATGCATATGAGATTGTATTTAATCATAAATGATTGCTAACTTCTTTAATGACATGAAGAAGTCTAATTCATGAATAATCAAGTTCATCCCAACAATTAATTATAGCTTAGAAATCCTTAATCACTAAGATGCTTAAAACCGAAACATGCTTGATAATCAAAACAAAATAGATTCAAAACCTATCATGGCATGCTTCTAACCACAAATTAAACATTCCATAATCATGTTAGGACAATGATAAATCATACCAAATCATGCTTAGGACATGCCATAGCTAAATTGCCAATTAAAATCATTCAAATCATCTCTTAATTGACCAGGTTATGATCCAAGTGTGATAACCTTCTTAAAAATCAACCAAATTTTATACCAACACTTGGAAACAAAGCCTGACATGCTAGCTAAGATCAAAATTAAGAAAACTTACAAATTTCATGACCTTCCAAGCACTCAAGACTGCCTTACATAAAAACACTAACGAACTCACCAAAACTTCACTCAGTTGCACTCTTTCGATCACTAAGAGGGAGAAATGCTCTCAAGACTCAAGAGGATGCTTGGAGCTGTGGTATGGATGAAATGACAAGGTGAGGGAACTATTTATAGGTGGCCAAGGTGTGACACCCCGATTTTTACGTGCTTTTTATTGAAGGACTTTTTAATTAAATATTTGATTTTGAGCCTTTTAATTTAATTTAACATGTTTTTGCAAGATTATTTTATGATTTTTAAATCGGGAATAATTTTATGTGCTTTCATAATTTTAATTAGTCTTCTGCAATTAAATTGTTTTTTATTTTAAAGAATGTTATTGTTGGAATTTAATATTTTACTTTAACTAGTTTTGAGTTTATATTGATTTATTTAATTTACTGTTTTAAAAATCGTTATTTTGAGGATCAGTTGTGACCCAAAAGTTGTGAGGATTGGACCTCATTTATTTTCCTTCCTTTTTCTTTTTCCCTTTCTTTTATTTTTCTTCTTTTCTTTCTTCTTTCTTCCGCTCCATTCCCTTTCTCCCGCGCGACGTCCCTCTCTCCTCTCCCCCACGCCGTTCGGCCTTCACTTCCAGCCCACTGCCGCCACTCATCCGTGGCCCTCACCGCTGGCACCATTCACTTCCCCTTCGGCCTGCGATCACCCACCATCAATTTCAGGCCATCTCGTGCCATTGTCGGCCCACTCGCACAGCTTCAAGCCGCGGCCTTTCTCCTCCCTTTCTGCCGCCGTCCGGCCACTTTTGGCCGTCATCTTTTCACCACTTCTTCATTGGCCTCTTGTTGTCCTAACCCACCCAACCCTAGCTCCGATCCATCACCAGTGAAGCCCCATTGTCTAGATCTCCGATTTCACATTTTTTGGCCTTCCATTGCCATTTCGGCCACCACCCAGGGCCAACCATCACTTCCACTAGTTTCACCACCTTCTATAGGCCCTACCCTACCGTTCTCTAGATTTCGTTTGACTCCGTTTGAAATTGGGTTTTCTGTGTATTTCGGCCAAAGTGTTTTTACACTGTTAAGTTGCCTTCCAGACGCCTTTTGCACCTCCATGATCCTCCTAAAATTACTTTATAGCACTGTAAGTAATCCTCCAAAAGACTTTTTAAGACTTAAGTATATTTTTGCACTAACCTGTTTTATAAACTGTGATTTGGTTATCTGGTTTGACGGTGTTGGTTGTTGAAAAATTACTGATAATTGTTGGTTATTGGTAATTGGTCGATTTCATGGTATTGTGCACGCATGCGTGGGTGTGTGTTTTGGAAACTGTGTTTAATGTGAAAAAGGTTTTTTGGGTGCATGTGTATCACCCCCAAGCCGAGATGGAGTATTATCTCAGTGGAGCTCCTCTGGGTACTAGGGAGCAGAATATACTGAGTGTCGTCCCCTAGGGCTGTTGCCCAGGATGGTAGCACTCTCGATCCAACTCTGTGGCCCCTTATGCTGGCGGGGGTCAGAGGATGCTTGGCTATGTACGAGGAGGGCGCGGAACTGGGCATCACTCGTTGTGCATCACTCACTTGGTCGTTACCAGTGGAGTGACGAAGGGAGCTAGAGTATGTGGATAGTCCCTAGGGGAGGCCATGGTGCATACGGTTAAAATTGAAATTAATGGATTTATTTCTGGATTTTAGTTTTGTGCCAAATGGTAATTTTTGACGTGCATGGAAAAATTATGATTTTCAAGAAATGGTGTTTTTCTCGGGTTTTGCGCTTTGGTCATCATGTGCATGCATAGCATTAGTTGTTTTAATATATTTATGTCTTGGAGCATTTTAGGTTTTACTTACCTACGGTACCATTTTGTGGGATCGCAGATTTTGATGCAGCTTTTGAGGAGGCTGAGCCCGAGAATGCGGCCCCGCCTGAGGAGTTAGGATATTGGCTATTTTGTATTTGAAGTTAATTGTTCGCTTATGCTTATTCTATTATGTTGACATGTGGATTTTCAGTACTATTGTATTGTATCAAATTTTGGTACTTAGTTATTTGNTCATGTGCATGCATAGCATTAGTTGTTTTAATATATTTATGTCTTGGAGCATTTTAGGTTTTACTTACCTACGGTACCATTTTGTGGGATCGCAGATTTTGATGCAGCTTTTGAGGAGGCTGAGCCCGAGAGTGCGGCCCCGCCTGAGGAGTTAGGATATTGGCTATTTTGTATTTGAAGTTAATTGTTCGCTTATGCTTATTCTATTATGTTGACATGTGGATTTTCAGTACTATTGTATTGTATCAAATTTTGGTACTTAGTTATTTGACTTAACCATTCCACTGCGTATTGTTTATTGTATACGTGTTGCATTACACACTCTCGGCAAGTGTCGATGGGGTGCATGACCGTGTCGTCATCATACCAATGCCTCAATTTCCATGCGTGTCCATACATGGAAGTTGGGGGCGCCACAAGTGGTATCAGAGCTGTTTGGCTCTTGGTAAAGCCACGAGTCCCTTAGGTGAAGTACCAGAATTTTTTTTTAAAGCTTGATTTGAAGTAGTTTTGAAATTATTTTATTTTTCTATGATGTGTTATTTTATTTGTTTTAATTATTTTATGTTACATTATTTATTTTAAATTATTTTATTATATTATTTTACGTTCTAATCAGAACTAAAGTAGGGTTGAGGATTATGCTTTGACAGAAAAATGGTAAGGCCAAGGAGACAAGATAAGGAACCCATGGGGGAATCGTCTCACAGTGAGATTGATAATGCCATTGCCAGGGCTTTGATTAGGTTGGTAGATATTTTTCATCAAAATATCAGACCGCCGCCAGTTAACCAAAATTTGGCTGTGCAAGTGGGGTGTGCTTATAAAAGGTTCCTTAAGCATAGGACCCCCATGTTCTTTGGAGTAGAAGATCCACTCCAAGCTGAAGGTTAGATCGATGAAATTGAAAGGATGTTTGATATTTGTGGATGCACAGAAGCTCAGCAAATTTTGTATGCTAGTTATCTGCTGCAAGGAGAAGTAGCAAATTGGTGGAGAGCAAAGCGAAATCTCCTGGAGAGAGAGTTTGGATCTTTAGCCGCTGTGTCTTGGCAGCGTTTTAAAAAGAGTTTGATGATAGATTTTTCCCTCCTACTGTCAGAAGGCAGAAAGCTCGGGAATTTAATAATCTGGTTAGGGAATTATGACTGTGGACCAGTACTCGCGTGCTTTCTTGGAGCTTGGGCGTTTTGCGTCCCATCTTATTGCACAGTCATAAGATGGAGTGTTTTGTGCCCCATCTTATGAATTTAAGGTTATGCCTTTTGGGCTAGCTAATGCCCCAGCAACCTTCATGGAAATAATTAATCGGGTATTTGATCCTATTTGGATTCTTTTGTAGTGGTCTTTATTGATGATATTCTGACTTATTCCCGAGATGAGGAACAAGCTTATCACCTTCGTTTGGTGCTTGGGAAATTAAGGGAACATCAGTTGTATGCGAAGTTAAGTAAATGTGAATTTTGGTTGGAAGAAGTTAAGTTTATTGGACATGTGGTTTCCCGAGATGGAGTGGCTGTTAATCCAAGCAAGGTAGAAGCTGTTTTGTCTTGGCCACGTCCTTCAATAATGCGTGAAGTTTGCAGTGTTTTGGGACTTGCTAGATATTATCGAAGATTTGTAGAAGGATTTTTCCAATTGTCCGGACCTCTCACTGCGTTGACCAGAAAGAATGTTGAATTTAATTGGTCAGATAAGTGCCAGAGAAGTTTCTAAGAACTGAAAGAGAAGATTGACAATGGCACCAGTATTGGCTCTTCCGAAGTCAAATAAGCCATCTGTGGTTTTCAGCGACGCATCCAAGTTTGGGTTAGGGTGTGTTCTTATGCAAGAAGGACGAGTTGTTGCTTATACATCTCGTCAGCATAAAGATTATGAAAAGAATTATCCTGACTTGGAGTTGGCGGCAATAGTATTTGCTCTCAAGATCTGGGGACATTATCTATATGATGTGGTGTGTGAAGTTTACACCGACCATAAAAGTTTGAAACATTTATTTTCCCAAAAGAATCTTAACATGAGGCAGAGGCGATGGCTAGAGTTGATTAGTGACTACCAGTGTGAGATCAAGTATCATCGGGGGAAGGCAAATCTAGTCGCTGATGCGTTGAGCCAGAAATTAGAATTTTTAGATGAAGCAGAATCTTCACGTGTGGACTCTCTCCTTCGTGGGATGAGAAGACTTCTTATTGAGAGTTCGCAGCAAGAAGAATTATTATCCTAGGTTATGGATGTCCGAGTTGATGATTTTGAGGAATTAAAGACTCTTCAAAGAAAAGACCCGAACTTGCTGGATATCAGGAAGAAAGTCAGGAAGTCTAAAGGACCTTCACATAACAGTTTGGATAAGATGGCATTCTTCAGTTTCGGGATTGTAGAGTTATTCCTAGAGATTCAAAATTTAAGGAGCGAATATTAGTTGAAGCTCATGCAACTCCTTATTCAGTTCATCCTGACAGCACGAAGATGTATCGAGATTTGAAGAAAAATTTTTGGTGGAAAGGGATGAAGACTGATATTGCCCTGCACATTGAGAAGTGTGACACATGCCGCCAAGAGAAATCCAATCATCAAAGACCCGCCAGTAAACTTCAACCACATCCTATTCCTGAATGGAAGTGGGATGATATACTATGGGTTTTGTTGTGGATTTGCCAAGGACTCCAAGAGGAAAGAATTCAATTTGGGTGATTGCGGGCAGGTTGACCAAAAGTGCTCATTTCTTGCCTGTAAATAATGCCGACTCTTTGGGTAAATTAGCACGGTTATATGTTAAGGAGATTGTGAGGTTGCATGGAGTACCCAAGAGTATTGTGTCGGACAGGGACCCACGGTGCATGTCGCATTTTTGGAAGAGTTTGCAGGCAGCGCTAGGCACTAATTTGAAGTTTAGTACTGCTTATCACCCTCAGACTGATGGTCAATCTGGGCGTACTATTCAGACCTTGGAGGTTATGCTGAGAGCATGTGTCATGGAATTTCAGGAAAGCTGAAAAAATCATCTGCCACTTATAGAGTTCTCTTATAATAATAGCTTCTATGTCTCCATTCAGATGGCTCCGTATGAAGCGTTGTATAGGAAGAAGTGCAGATCACCCTTGTGTTGGGATGAAGTCAGCGAGAGGAAATTAATTGGGCATGAATTAATGCAAGAGCAGGTCCGAATTATAAGAGCTAAACTGGTAGTAGCACAAAGCCGATAGAAAGTTATGCAGATTCAAGGAGAAGAGACTTGTCTTTTGAGGAAGGTGATTGGGTTTATCTCAAAGTCTTTTCTATGAAAGGTGTTAAGCTCTTTGGTAAGAGAGGAAAGCTTAACCCAATGTATGTTGGACCTTTTCAGATTTTGGAGAAGGTTGGGGTTGTTGCTTACAGAATTGCCTTGTCAGAGTATTTTGGAGAAGTTCGTGATGTGTTCCATGTGTCATCGTTGAAGAAAAGTTTTGGTCAACAAGAGCCGCGTTTTGTCGACCCAGGACGCATTCAACTTCAGCTTGACTTTACATATAAGGTTGCCCCGACGCAGATTGTAGATTGAAAGGTGCAAAGGTTGAGATCTAAGTCGGTACCTTTGGTGAAGGTAGCTTGGGGTAATCCATTGGCTCAAGATTTCTCTTAGGAGAGAGAAGCGGACATGATGGAGCAATACCCGTATTTGTTTGGATGAATGGCGGTATGTCTCTTAAGCCTACTTTTAGTCGCATCTCATGCCTATCTTTAGCATTGATGTTTGACCCTACAAGGGGGAGGTTGTGACACCCCAATATTTACGTGCTTTTTATTGAAGAGCTTTATAATTAAATATTTGATTTTGAGCCTTTTAATTTAAGTTAACGTGTTTTCGCGACATTATTTTACAATTTTTAAATCGAGAATTATTTTAATGTGCTTTCATAATTTTAATTAGTCTTCTGCAATTAAATTGATTTTTATTTTAAAGAATGTTATTGTTGGAGTTTAATATTTTACTTTAACTAGTTTTGAGTTTATATTGATTTATTTAATTTACTGTTTTAAAAATAGTTATTTCGAGCATCAGTTGTGACCCAAAAATTGTGAGGATTGGAAACTATGTTTAATGTGAAAAAGGCTTTTCGGGTGCGTGTGTATCACCCCCAAACCGAGATGGGGTATTATCTCGGTAGAACTCCTCTGGGCACTCAGGAGCAAAATATACTGATTGTTGTCCCTTGGGGCTGTTGCCCGAGAGTTGGACGGGATGGTAGCGCTCTCGATCCGACTCCGTGGCCCCTTGTGCTGGCGGGAGTCAGAGGATGCTTGGCTATGTACGCGGAGGGCGCGGAACTGGGCACCACTCGTTGTACATCACTCGCACGATCGTTACCCGTGGGATGACGAAGGGAGCCAGAGTATGTGGATGGTCCCTAGGGGAGGCCATGGTGCATACGGTTAAAATTGGAATTAATAGATTTATTCCTAGATTTTAGTTTTGTGCCAAATGGTGATTTTTGGTGTGCGTGGAAAAATTGTGATTTTCGAAAAATGGTATTTTTCTCTAGTTTTGTGCTTTGGTCATCATGTGCATGCATAGCGTTAGTTGTTTTAATATATTTATGTCTTGGGGCATTTTGGGTTTTACTTACCTACGGTACCATTTTGTAGGATCGCAGATTTTGATGCAGCTTTTGAGGAGGCTGAGCCAGAGGATGCGGCTTCGCCTAAGGAGTATGGACATTGACTATTTTGTATTTGAAGTTAATTGTTCGCTTATGCTTATTGTATTATGTTGACCTGTGGATTTTCAGTACTATTGTATTGTATTAAATTCTGATACTTAGTTATTTGTCTTAACCATTCTGTTGCGTATTGTTTATTGTACACGTGTTGCATTACACACACTCAGCACATGTCGATGGGGTGCGTGACCGTGTCGTCATCATCCCAATGCCTCGATTTCCATGCGTGTCAGTACATGGAAGTTGGGGGCGCCACACAACGGGTGAGGGGAGTTGGCTTGGGTGCTTGGTGATTAGGTAAAGTGGGAGGTTAAAAAATTTCCAGACTTGCTTGCATGGGGTTAGGTCATCTTGTGCAGGGGGAATAGTGGCCTAAAACCATCATGATTCCCTCTCCACAATTTCTAAATTTGATCCTATGAGGTTGGTCTGGTCGTGGGGCATCATTTGGGTGGCAGTAAAATCTACAAAACCCCCTTGGAAACTAGCGGATGAAGGTGGTTTTGAGGTGGCAGGAAATCAGTTCGGTTTTTGGATATTTTGAGCAGCAAACCTGAGTCAAAATCCTTCATGATGGTCATGGGACCTCTTGGGGATTGGGTGGTGAAGGAGGTGGTGTAGGGTGGTGGTGCAAACCATGGTAGGATGCTGGTTTAAAATCTACCCAATCGGTTCCTACACAAACTAGACCAAGGTACACTTAGTTTGGTTCTTTGAGTTGGTTTGTGCAACTAAATTCGTCCAAGGTTCAAGCTGGGTTTGGGAGGGTCTCATGAGGTGTTTAAGGACCATATTATCCTTGAGGACAAACTACAAAAATATTGGGCCCAAGGGCAAAACAGTTCAAGCATTACAAATGGCAATGCACAAAACCGATTGATGCAAGGTTTGGGCTTGATATGTCATTTTTCTTAATGGCATGTGGGGAGGTTTAGCTACGGTATTATTGAGATCTAATCATGTTTTAATGGAGTATTAATCTAAGAAAATTTGAATTTAAAGGTTTAAGAAAAGATTAAGTATAATTAAGCTTCAACGCATGGCTTAAAGTGCACTAACCTCAAGTATGATGGTTAATGGCCTTAGCCAATCCAATTTTTAAAACTTAATTTGGATACTTTGGGTATGACTTGGGCTTAATAAAACCAATGGTATGATGTATTGGGCCTTTGGACTTGAATGGTAGAATGAGCCGAAACATGGTTTTGGGTCATGTGGGCTTAAAAGGGCCAAGTGTATGGGTTCATGGCTTATGGGCTCTTTGGCTTGAATGATAGGGGCCTCATTTCCAGATTTTTAGGGTTGAAAATAAACTTCAAGATCCACTACGATGGGCTTGAAAAGGTTTGACTTAGCCTAATTGGGCCATGCGTCCATTCTACACCAAATTTGGCCCAAAGGCCTTATGCCTTCCTTAAGCTTGGACCAAGGCTAGCTACCAAGTCTTAAATTCCCTAAGGGCTTGGTTCAAGACTCCTTGGGCTAGGCCCATGAATGCTCTAAGGTTCTAAAAGCCTCACTAAATTCACCTATGGACTTGCTTTTTCTAATCCTTAAAACTTTATGTCTCTCAAGTTGGGCCTAAGGCATTTTAACATCTTAACCTTAGCTCATCACATCCTTAGTGCATTAGGACCCTAAAGTCTTATTGTCTCCCCCAAGTCTTTACACCCAAAAATCTTGGGCCCTTAATAAACCAATATCTAGGGCCTTCTTAAGTCCAAACAATTTTACCCAAATTGCTTAGCCCATTGATGTGGCCATAATGCAATATGCCATGTGTCATTCCCTTATGGGCCTCTTAGCTTCTTATCCTCCAAATTAATAAAGTACTAAAAATTCTTCAAAATAATATTATTAACCAATCAAGCTCCAAAAATTCCTTTTTCTTCAAAATCAATATTGCATTAGAATCTTTTAATAATTTTACTAAACCCAAAGTATACGGTCCTCTTACCAACTCAAAAATTCAAAATGTTTTTACTCTCAAATAGCTCAACTCCTTTTTTTTTTTTTTTTTTTGAAAGGAACTATTTCATTCATTAGATCAAATGCTGAATACATGGAGGATAATCCTCAATAAGTACATAGTCTTCCGAGCACTTAAGGGCAAATTTTGCCAAGTGATGAGCAATTACATTGACTTCCCTAGGGACATGTGAGAAAGACCACTTGTGGGTCTTGGAGAGGTGCTTTATATCTCTAATGTTTTTTTAAAGGAACTATTTCATTCATTAGATCAAATGCTAAATACATGGAGGATAATCCTCAATAAGTACATAGTCTTCTAAGCACTTAAGGGCAAATTTTGCCAAGTGATGAGCAATTACATTGACTTCCCTAGGGAGATGTGAGATAGACCACTTGCGGGTCTTGGAGAGCATGTGATTTATATCTCTAATAACAAGGCCAGATGCACTCCAGCTATCTTCATTGTGTTGAATAGCCTTTACCACAAATAAGGAATCACCTTCTAGGAGAATTTGATGCAACCCCAATTCAGCACAAAAGGAAGTAGCTCTTGTAGCAGCTACTGCTTCACCAAGTAATGGATTAGGACCTAGCAGCATAGATGAACACAATGTAGCTATGATGAGACCATCTGAGTTCCTGATGACGACACCAATTCCCAATTTTGAATTACCTTTATCGATGGCTGCATCCCAATTAGCTTTGAAAAAATCTGGTGGGGGAGCAGTCCAGATGTTGTTGTGTGACTCTTGAATTTTAGCCTGTTTTACCCCACCTTCTAGCAAGGATTTAATGGAAGCCAACTCTATAAGGATCTGCATGGACACTTGTGAAGGAGGGAGAAACTTTTGCTCAAAAAGCCAAGTGTTCCTCCTATGCCAAATGGCTTTTGCAGTAACAGCAAATTCAGTGATTTCCCGAGGGGATAATTGATCTAAAATAGGCACCATAGTATCCTTAAAAGAACCATCCAGGGTACTCAATTTTTGGATTCTTCTTGAGTTCATAGACCACACATCTTGAGCTGCTCTACAAGATCATATAGCATATGAGATATTGATTCAGGTTCAAGAGAACATATTGGACAGAGAGGTGATTCTACCACTTTTCTTTAATGCAAGTTGAGATTAGTGGGTAGGGACTCACTTGCTTCTCTCCAAAGGAAAGATCTCGTGGCTTGAGATGCCTGGATACCCCAGATTTGGTTACAAAAACTTGATGTGAAAGCTTGAGTTGATGATTGTCCCATTCTATCCTCCTTTAAAAAGCCTTGAAGGTGATACGAACTTCTCACTGAAACCTTGCCATTGCCTGAACATCTCCATGTCAACATATCTTGGTTTCTGCAAGCGCTAATAGGAATCTTACTAATTAAGCTTGCCTCAGATTTTGAAAAGATATCATAGATAAGAGGGAGATCCCACTGCATAGTGACTGGATTTATAAGAGCAGACACTGGGGCTTCAACATTTAGTGTGTTGATAAGAGATTGCAATCGAAATGTTGATGGACATGGCAGCCACTTATCTTGCCAAATTTTAATTGTGCTTCCATCCCCTACCATTCATAGCAAACCTTCATTAAGTATTGGCCTGGCTAAAAGGAAGCTTTTCCAAACATATGAATCATTGGGTCTTGATGGCAGAGAGGAATTCTGAAGTGGGGAAATATTTAGCCTTAAGGACCCGAGCAGTAAGGGATGAAGGGTTTTGAAGGATTCTGCATCCTTGTTTAGCCAACATGGCTAGGTTAAAGTATTCAAAGTCTCTATAACCTAAACCTCCCTTCTGTTTTGGTTTTCCAAGTGTTTGCCAGTTCAACCAATGGATTTTAGATCTTTTGTTACTTTGGCCCCATCAAAAGGATTGCAGAAGGTGATTAAGGCTTCTAAGGATGGTTTTGGGCAATTTAAAAATACCCATGCTATATGTAGGGATTGATTGCAACACAGATTTAAGTAAAGTCTCTTTTCCAGCTTGAGACAGCATGTTAATCTTCCAGTTGACCATCTTGGGTTTGACCCTGTCTAAGACTGAATTGAAAGCTTTGGCTCTGTTTCTACCCACATAAGAAGGCAACCCCAGGTATTTATCAAAAGATCCTAAGGCTTTAATGCCTTATTGCTGCAGAATTGGTCCTCAATTTTGGTGTTGCTGCTGAAGACAATTGGGGTTTTGTCAATATTAAGCCTTTGTCCAGATGCTTGTTCATAGCTGCTTAGTACTTGCTACAACCTACACCACTCAGTTGGATTAGATTTACAAAAGACCAAGATGTCGTCTGCGAAGAGTAAATGATTCACATGAAGACCACTTCGAGCAACTGGGATCCCAGAGATTAAACCATGGAATTCAACTTGATTTAGACTATGGTTGAGAAATTCAGAGCATGATGAATAGGTCGAGAGATAGAGGGTCTCCCTGCCTGATTCCTCTAGATGGAATGAAACTCTCTTGAGGGGTGCCATTTATAAGAATAGAGTAGCTGACAGTAGTAACAAACTGCCTCACCAGGTCTACCCACTTACTATCAAAACCCATTTTGCTCATCACTTTGAATAAGAAATCCCATTCTATTCAATCATATGATTTGCTCATGTCGAGCTTCAGTGCCATAAAGCCATTACGTTTCCCTTTAAGCCTGGTTTGCATGGAATGCAGTAATTTATATGCAACAATCAGATTATCGGAGATCAATCTTCTTAGCACAAAAGCACTCTGTATGGGGGGGATTAGATCAGGTAGGATGAGCTTGAGTCTATTAGCAATCACTTTGGAGATAATCTTATAAAAGACATTACAGAGGCTGATTGGTCTATAGTCTGTGACAGATTGGGGGCATTTCGTCTTGGGAATTAGAGAGATAAAAGTCTGGTTGATATCCTAGAAGCCCTTTCTGGTATTTAAGACTTCAAGGGCTGCTATTGTTACCTCCTTACCAATTGTGGCCCAATGTTGGTGATAAAACACTGCTGGGAAGCCATCTAGACCTGGAGATCCAAGGGGGTTAATGTCTTTAATAGCAATTTCTACTTCCTGTTCAGAAAAAGGCCTCAAAAGAGAGTAATTCATTTCTTCATTAGCTGAGCTAGGAAGAGAATGGAGAGCCTCCTCTATGTTACTTGGGTTAGCTGAAGAGAATAGGCTTAGGTAGAAGGATTGGAAGGTCTTAGCAACCTCTTCTTGGCTTGAAGCTATTTTACCATCTTCACTTAGAATTTGTTTGAGTTTATTCACTTGTTTCCTCTGAGAAGCACACCTATGGAAGAATTTGGTGTTTCTATCTCCATCCTTAAGCCATTTTTATTTGGCTCTGTCTCCATTTTAGCTCTTCTTCTTCAAGGTAACCATCTATTTCCTTCTGGAGAGCTTGTATCTGAGTACTAAATTGGCCAGTATTGGAATCTTGAAACAGTCTTAGCTTATCTCTCTTCTGTGTGAGTAGCCTTTTCTGGTGCCTAAAAGCCTCCTTGCTCCAAACTTTGAGCTTATCTCTGCAAGTCTTCAAGCCTTCTCGAGTGATAGTAAGCTTTGAACCCTGAGGGATTCCCTGAACCCTGAGGGATTCCCTGAACCCAAGCAGCTTTAACAAGCTTAGCACATCCCTCTCTTTTACCCTAGGCAACTTCATATCTAAAGACCTTCTGCTTGGGAGCTTCTATTTGTGCAGAGTGCAAACAATTAACTAATAGAGGGTTATGATTTGAGCACTGTCTTGGCAGAACAAAAACCTGATTAATCTCAACTAGATTGAGCCACTCATCATTAACTAAGGTCCTATCAAATCTACATTTAGTAAACTCAATACCCTCCCTTTTATTACTCCAAGTAAACTTAGAGCCTATAAAGCCAATGTCCACCAGACCACATTCCAATATAGCCAATCTGAACTCCTCTGTTTGCTCGACTGGTCGAATGTTGGAACCAAATTGTTCATCTTGACACAAGACTTCATTACAATCCCCCATACACAACCAAGGATTTTGGATTTTGGATTGGATTAATCTAAGAAGATCCCAACTTCCACTTCTTTTGGCAATAGCAGGCTGCCCATAAAAACCTGTTAAAGTTCATTTCTTCCTTAGTATATCAGAGGTAATGGACAAAGAAATGTGATGGTTAGAGTAGGAATCTAAAGCATCATCTATCTCTTGTTTCCAAAGAATAGCTAGACCTCCACTTCTTCCAACACAATCCACAAAAAAACAGTGATCAAACTTCAACTTGTCCCGAGTATACTCAATTCTTCCCCTTCTACATTTGGTTTCACTAAGAAAAACTACATCTGGGCTCTTTTCCTTCACCATTAGGTGAAGTTCACGAATTGTTTGAGGGTTCCCAAGCCCTCGACAATTCCAAGCTAAGTGTTTCATGGGGACTGGCAGGGCTGGACACCAGCCTCTGCCAATAGAGCTTGCTTTGCTCTCTTCTTTGTCATGATGGGCTCATGATATCCTACACTAGGCCTTTTCCTTGGTTTAGGATCACTGATATCAAACATAACTGAATCAGGTGGACCATTAGTTCTTTCAGGGCCCAGCCCTCTAGCCCTCCTCTTCCAAGTGGATTTATTGGCAATACCAACATTAACGGGTTTAATGGGAGAGTTATGTGAGGGTGAACTGACCTGTGATGTATATCTAATAGGGTTGGATGAATCATGACCAACTTGGTTCAATAGGTGAAGATGGCTAGACAATACCCCTTTGGAAGCCAAAGTATCCTTCGATTGCACAGTAACCAAATGGGGAGTCTCGAGGCTATCTGAGGTTGCCTAAATAGAAGAGTCAGTTGTACCTGTTGGTCTGCCCATACTGTCCTTATCGTGTAAAGTTCCCCTTAGTTGCTAGTTGTTAGAACTCCCAAGGTCTACAAGTTCAAAGTCTTCATTTGAGTTTCCATTGACATTCTATTCCATCCCACCTTCCTCGTACCTACTGTCCTCATTTTTGTTTTGGCACCAACTTCCTGAGTTTTCAAACTCACCTCCCTTCTTACTAAAGGTTTGAAAGCTCCTCTTCTGGGTGCTAGCCCTTAACCAAGATCCATACTGTGGGATGGTTCCTTAACATACTTTGCCACCTAGAGGGGAAATTGGGCAAGAGGAGCCAAAATGTTTAATTGCACCACAATGGAAACAGAATATAGGGAGTCTTTCATATTTGAACGGGATCCAGAAACATTTTTCTCCCATAAGAATAAACCTTCCACGAGTAAGGGACTTAGAGATATCTAGTAAAACTTTAACCCTGAGGAAGTTGTCCCAGGACATACCACTTGCATCAACATCCACTGAGATAACAATTCCTGCAGCTGCACCCAACCTTTCCCCCATGGTTTTATTCAAACCAACAAACAGCAAATCATGCAGTTGTATCTAGAACGGTTCTTTGTTAAAATCAATATCTTTAGGAGCCAAGCAACCTGCACAGTCAGACAAACATACCAGAGCTCTGTCGAATGACCAGGGTCTTCCCCATAGTACACGCTCCTTTTCCATGGGACTTGGGAACTCAATCAAAAACCTATTGGTACCTAGGCTTTTAAAGGAAGCTTCACCCTCCACTTTCCGTGCCTTACTCATGGTAGGCTGGAAAGCTCCTTTGTTCACCTCTTTCTCTGCGACAATAAGAGTAGCCACACATTTCTTGCTTCTTTCTATGGAAGTTAATACTTCATCATTCGGAATAAAAACTTCTTGTTTCTACTCCTCCGTGAGGCTTAGATCCTCATAGAGGCGAGATATTCTTCAGCCATAAAACGTTCCTCAGTAGCTCATCTTAAGGATCACATGTCAAAACTCTCTTCAAACTAAGTTCAAGAGAGGACCTCTATGTTCAGGAGAACAGTAGAGAGAAATCGGCCCCACCTTTCTAAGAAAGAGAGCAAATAGCTAAACTCCTAATTAACTAGGATTAAGGCTACTAAGGTCAAGGCCTAAGGAGCTTTTTAGGCAAAGTGTTACATTAAATATTGCATTCAAATGTGGAACGTTATCCAATGTTTGGCAGAAATTTTTCCCACCATGATTTATGCCAAACCCTTCCGTTCGAATGCTTGTATACTGCAGTAGTGTACCCATTCGAATAAAGTTTCAAAACCATTCGAATGGAATAGTTTGTCTTCCATATATATAACCTGACATTATATAGTATATTACAACTAATATACCACTAGTAGTATAATATTATACTATATTAGCTACATAGTATACTATATACATATAATATACTAATAATATACTATATTAATTAATTAGCTATTTAGTTATATAGTTATTGATGGGACGGGAGATTGGAAAAAAATTCCTCTCTCTAAAACCAGACCCTCTCTCTCTAGAAGTTTCTCTCGTCTGAACACAGCGGGGGGAAGGGGAGCTTCGGCTCCCTCTTCCCTCTCCTCTCCTCCCTCTCTAACGTCGGCCCTTCGTCTCCGACAACTTTCGTTTTGTTTTTGTGTTTTTTTTTTTTAGTTTTTCGGCCAATAAAGGGACTAGCCGATCCGAGCTTCTCCGGTCTCCATCCTCCTACACACTCACCTCCAGTAGACTCCCCTGCCGCTAATCTGTAAAACCTTTTCTTGCGGTCTCCTTCGGAATGGCGCATTGCCCACAAGCGTGGCACGTAGGGTTCGGAGCTCGCCGGCGTTTGGGCTTCACGCATCACCTAGGATCTCTCCGACACTGCTACACATGGCGGTTTCAGAACCGGCATCTATGGATCCTCTCAGCTCGTCCATCGATTTCTCCTTGTTTTGTGCACTGATTTCCTTTACAGTGTTTTAGTGTATTTTCTTTTGATTGTATCTAGGTCTAGAAAAAAAAAAACCCATAAATGGAGTGCCTATTCGGACTGGGTCCGAATGGTGTTTCCTCCCCCTCCACGTAGGCGGAATTGGTGGGCGTTTTCCTCCTCCCGTTTATCGGGTTTGGAGTTTTTGTTTGGTGGGTTTTGGTTCCTCTGTCCTGAACAGAGGAGTGGTTTTCTCTTAGACGTAGGTCTGTAGAGATGCTTTGTTTGGACTAGACCTTGCCAGTCACGGTGGTGTACTGGGATACTCCTAACGCTTGTACTGACTTATTCTTAAGTCAACTTGTAAGTCCTCTCTTTAATGGAACGAGATTTGCTGTTATAAAAAAAAAAAAAATTATATAGTTATTGTTATTGATATTTATTTTGCTGTTTTACTGTCTATTTTATATAATATTTATGGAATATTATTTTGCTCATAGTGTTGGTTATCTAGATTTATATGAAAGAAGATGTACGGAATACAATCTAAGACTTGAATTAAAAATATTGGTAGATGATATAAAAGATCTTAAGGAAAAACTTGAACTAATGAAACAAGATAAAGAGTTAATGATAGCTCACTATCTTTTATATTAAAGAAGAAAAGAGTTATTAGAACAGTGGGAAAATCATCGCAAATTCTTACTAAACGAAATTAAGAGCATAAGATATCATTTAAGTATCATTGCATTGTAAAAAAAATAAAAAAAATAAAAAATAAAAAATAGAAAGAGTAAAAATCATTGATGTAGATTTCTACAAAGATAACTCGTAGAAAAAGAAAATGAAGTATATTGGGATACTTGTGTTGGTAAGCCATGAAAATCTGTTGATCAGCCCATTGATGCTGGAAGGCTTTTAAGGGTGGTCCCGGTGGTATTCCCTCAAATTCTTAATCTACTTATTTCTCTTTGAATATAGGAAATCTTTGTTATAAACCTGCCTAATGACTTGCATAATTTCCTATATTTTATCACTTCTTAACTTTAAACTTTAGTCTAATTTTATTTATATTTTATTGATTTTAGACTTCATTGTCATTATTTAAATTTATTTCAGATTTAAAGAAAATAAAGACACAATTTTACAAGCCTATCGTCTAGAACTCTCTCATTTAAATTTAAATAAACATTTTATTTGAATATAATAGCTGCTAATATATGTTGGGTTCTCTTGGACATTAGGCGCATGTAGCAGTGTTTGACTTGATTGGATTGGCATGCATTACGGGCTCTTGGAAAGCTACGGATATACACTGAAGTATTTGAATTGGCTAGTGTTTATCATTAATGGGATACTTCACTTGGACGTAGTGAGACGCAAGGCTTTACTTTTTGGGTTTGACTTGGCAATGAGATGGAAGCTTTGCCTTTGGTTTGAATTGCTAAAAAGGAGTTGACGCGGGGCCCTTTGATTTTAATTTGGAATGAAGACAGACCCTGCACTTGGAGACTTGGTTTGACTTGGTCTTCACGGATTGCACGCAGACGAATCTGGACGCAAACAGCAACACGTTTGAGGCAAGCTGTAACGCAAGAAAAAATTGAATTTCGAATTCGAAAAAGAGCTAGGCAGCTACGTAACACAGCGGAAGAAAAATAAAAATAGCGAGGACCTGGGAGGCACACACGCACAGACGGAGAGAAGGTGAACCTGGAAGCAGCGACTTGAAGGACGAGAAGCTGCACGGACGGCGAATAGAATTATTTAATCAGTATTCATTTTCTTCTATTCTTTTCAGAAAAATTATGGTGAATTTGTTTATGTTGAATTTAATTTTTAACATGAACTAAATTTCTTTATTTTAAGAAGACGATGTAATCTAGTTCCAAACTATGCTTGCTTTTCTATAGTAATTTGAAGTAATTCTCTTTCATATTTGTCTGATTTATTCTGAGCTTATTGCTTCTAATTAACTGGCCATTAATTAGATAATTTTAATCTTATGATTTGCTATCGAAAGAGGAAATTATAGGATAGATCTTGGATATTTCGGCATAGGTAAATATAGAGATCGAAAGACTTATATGAACTTATGTAGTATTAAAATCGTTGGTCTTAATGCTTCTCGCTTTATTAATTTGCATACTCTTATGTAAAATGATGAACAAAAATATTTTCAATTGACTATAGAAAGAGGCTTTTGGATAAATTAGAGATTTGCTAACAAACAGAGAGAAGCAAATTCATTTAGTTAGATGAGTAAAGTATAGTGAGGAATTAGGTGAAATTGATTTCCTAGAAGTTTTCTTGCCCATTAATTTGATCTTCGAACAATAGTTTTCTTACTTTTGAGTATTTTCTTTTCATTGATTTTATTTTAAATTACAATTACAAAACTCTTAGTGATTTTTCTAAATAAAAACGAGATTAGTATAATATCGGTATTTGTCAAAAGTAAGTTACCAATACCTGAGAACGATACTCTTCTTTTCATTTTACTATAAAACTACGATACTGTGCACTTGCAGTTTTGCACCGATCACTGCCTCAATGAACTCTTTATTTAAAACTGATGAAACCATTACTAATATTCCTATAGAACTTGATAACATCAACCAAGATGATTACAATATAATAGATATAGAAAGAAATTTACAAAATTGGACAATTCCTAATGTTCCAAAAAATCAAATATATAAACATTCTACTTTCTCTTCTAAATTATCATTTCTTACTAATTATACTATTAAAACAGTAAAATAAACTATTAGCTTAAATGATGATTATGAATCATTACAACTATTAACAAGGGAAGCCACCAAATATCACAAAGAATAGAAATATTCTTTCATACATATTGGATTAGTACAAGTAGCTATAAAACCACTTACTATAAATGGATTAAATATGTACCCCGTCCTTAGGGTGGACCTTTTTGCAAAATATTTTAGAAAATACGATGGGAATTACCGTCCAATTTAAAATCCTTTTACAGTCTTTCCCAGGGTGCAAGACTCTACGTTATAAAGTAAAAAGTGCTTTTATAATAAAAGAGGTCTAGAGTGAAAAATATAAATCTTGAAAATAAAAAGGCCTTTTCGTACATTTAAAACCTTCATGCCTAGACCTCCGTGCTCTTTCCCTTTGGCTGTATCCCTCCTGGGTGTACTGCCCATTTAGCTTCCTGTGGGGGGAGGGGCACACATAAAAACTAAAATGAGTCGATTATTCAATAAGCATTACTTCATACCGTTAAAATATAGCAATGTAGGTTTTCATTCATGCATTCATCATTCCATACATACTATACGTACATGCATACATACTTTCATTTTGAAACATCACTGACGGGGTTTTTTCTTCTTAAAAAAAAAAAAAATTTCTTTTCTTAAAACGTTTCTCCCGTCAGTGCCATCATTTCTTAAAGAATGCCATGCATTTATACATTACATTTCCTTTTTTTTTCACTTTCATAGGCCGGTGCACGTCGTTATGCCCCGCGTGCTGGGTTAGCGGCCTTTTGGGCCAATCGATTCGCCCATGGCCACAGGTTGGAATCCTTTTCCGTTAGGGTACAGCACTGGGTGCATTACCAGATACTACTATCCGGCATTGCAATCTTCCCATTCATTCATTGGGTACTCCTTTCCTTCNATTTCTTACTAATTATACTATTAAAACAGTAAAATAAACTATTAGCTTAAATGATGATTATGAATCATTACAACTATTAACAAGGGAAGCCACCAAATATCACAAACAATAGAAATATTCTTTCATACATATTGGATTAGTACAAGTAGCTATAAAACCACTTACTATAAATGGATTAAATATGTACCCCGTCCTTAGGGTGGACCTTTTTGCAAAATATTTTAGAAAATACGATGGGAATTACCGTCCAATTTAAAATCCTTTTACAGTCTTTCCCAGGGAGCAAGACTCTACGTTATAAAGTAAAAAGTGCTTTTATAATAAAAGAGGTCTAGAGTGAAAAATATAAATCTTGAAAATAAAAAGGCCTTTTCGTACATTTAAAACCTTCATGCCTAGACCTCCGTGCTCTTTCCCTTTGGCTGTATCCCTCCTGGGTGTACTGCCCATTTAGCTTCCTGTGGGGGGAGGGGCACACATAAAAACTAAAATGAGTCGATTATTCAATAAGCATTACTTCATACCGTTAAAATATAGCAATGTAGGTTTTCATTCATGCATTCATCATTCCATACATACTATACGTACATGCATACATACTTTCATTTTGAAACATCACTGACGGGGTTTTTTCTTCTTAAAAAAAAAAAAATTTTCTTTTCTTAAAACGTTTCTCCCGTCAGTGCCATCATTTCTTAAAGAATGCCATGCATTTATACATTACATTTCCTTTTTTTTTCACTTTCATAGGCCGGTGCACGTCGTTATGCCCCGCGTGCTGGGTTAGCGGCCTTTTGGGCCAATCGATTCGCCCATGGCCACAGGTTGGAATCCCTTTCCGTTAGGGTACAGCACTGGGTGCATTACCAGATACTACTATCCGGCATTGCAATCTTCCCATTCATTCATTGGGTACTCCTTTCCTTTTATTCATATGGCCGTTACGCAGTTTCATACATTCATTTATGCCACATGCCATTCATTCATGTCAGCTCTAAAGAGCTGAGGTTTTCATTCATTTCATTGCATGGGCATGAGCATTCATTCTTTTCTTTTCTTTTCTTTTCATGCTTTCATGGAAAAACATCTTTTCATGAGAAAACATTCTTTTCATTTAAAAGCATGGCTTAAACGTCATCTTTCGTGGCATTATTTAAAACATCAGTTCGTAGGGACATTTTAACATCTTTTCTTAGGGACCAGTTTTAAAAACACTTTCTTCGCATCTATTAAAGCATCGGTTTGAAGCTCGGGCCATGGGCCTCGAAGCTTCCTTTCTTTTCTTTAGAAAATACGTACAATAGATACATCGTATATTCATCCATTCACATGCATACAATTTATACTTTTGGGTGCGTAAAAAGGGACTTTCATAAAGGGGCCGTACATACGTATACCTTTCAATACTTAGCATGCTTTCTTTAAAAATATCTTTCGTGTCCTTTCATAAAGCATCTTTTATAGAAAAAGCGTTCATCTTTCTTTTTCTTATACTTTAGAAAACTCTAGAAGAGCATGAACGTAACACTTACCTGGACTCCATGCTACTTTCATACCATGCAGTCCATTCTTGCACGTGTCAGATGGCAACCTACATGCATACATAACCTTAGCATTATTTTCTATCTAGTGCATAAATAGCTGAACTAGAAATAGAGCTATACTTTGCTTAAACCACTCTCCTTCTATCCCATGCTCTTTCACGTTCCTTACTATGGTAAAACCCTTGGAGACCCATTACGGTCTCTACTTCCTTCAACCTTGACGTTCTACTTCGAGTGCTTACTCGCGAAGGCGAATCCATGATTCACCTTAGGATTAAGACACTAGGACCCTTGTCCCATTCTTCTTATTAACCACATTCCGACGCATGACTTAGACTAACTAAGTCACGCATCCCATTCTTAAGCAGTACTCTCATCATTACCCTCATGTATCTTAGCTCACTCTACTTATCATAACCATCCATACTCGTCACACGGCTCCAAGGCACTCTGAGGCTTGAGCACCGTGTAACTATACTTAGGACAGATTACCCATTATATATGGTGAATCCGTCCGACACGTGCGTTTAACAAGATAACACACGTACCTTACTCTTTTATCCCTTAAGACCATCATTTAATACATTGGTCACGAACTCGTATGGCAAACGCCATACTCCGTTACCAACCTTCTCATAACCCGGCTGGCATGACTCTTCATACTAGCTGTACCTCATGACAGTTCATCCCAACACGATGGGACTCTGTTCATAAACACACCTTACGTCGAGCCACATTGCTAGAGACTAAATCTCAAGCTATACCGTGACCCTATCACATCACCTCACATACATCCTAACCCATCACAGCACAGCTTCATGATTGACCACGTCATTTCATGACGTTGTCCAATCATGCTTCCGCTGCACTACTTTGATACTTCTTAGCCACTTAGCACATATTCCTGGCCATAAGCCGACTACACGGCAATGCTCATCGCTGTAGACTACAGTCGTATCACTACTACGGTACATACCACAACACCTTACATCATGCCATATAGCTCGAGACCATTCCCAAGCTACACCGTGACCTTGTCATGTCACCTCTGACATTCTGCTACATCGCCTATACGTCAACCTCTCACTCATCACGAGTACAGTTCCTCACGTACTCCCGTCACATCGTGACACCTCGTCACATTCCCGCTACATCACTCTTACGCTAACTCTTCGCCCATCGCAAGCACGACCTCTTAATCGACCACGTCACTTAGTGACGTTGACCAGTCATGCTTTCGCTGCGCTACTCTGATACTCTTCTAGCCACTTCGCACTTACTTCTGGCTATAGGCCGACTACCAGGCGACATCCGTCGCCTTGGACTACAGCCATACTTCATAGCATAACTCCATGATTGACCACGTCACTCCATCACGTTGCCCAATCATGCTTTCGCTGTGCTACTCTGATACCTTTCTAGCCACTTCGCACTTATTTCTAGCCATAAGCCAGTCACATGGTGATACTCGTCGCCTTGGACTACAGGCCATATCTCACAACTATTTCGAGACACTGTTCCACAGTTCCCGACACCATACATCAAGCTCTTCGCCCATCAACTACGCAATCACCTTTATCTTTGCGACACGCCATACGGTGTATCACTGCACCTCATGGAGTACACTCCTCATGTACTCCCTACACAGGACTATGCCACATCACTACTATACACCATATGGTGCGTCACTCCATTACAATGGAGTACACCCCATGTGTACTCCCTTCACAGAATTACNACGGTGTATCACTGCACCTCATGGAGTACACTCCTCATGTACTCCCTACACAGGACTATGCCACATCACTACTATACACCATATGGTGCGTCACTCCATTACAATGAAGTACACCCCATGTGTACTCCCTTCACAGAATTATGCCACATTACCACTATGGCACACGCCATATGGTGCGTCACTCCACTACAATGGAGTACACTGTACGTGTACTCCCTTCACAGAACTATGCCGCATCACCACTATGGCACACGCCATATGGTGCGTCACTCCACTACAATGGAGTACACTGTACGTGTACTCCCTTCACAGAACTATGCCGCATCACCACTATGGCACACATGCCATACAGTGTATCGTTCCACTACATGGAGTATATTCCGCGTATACTCCATTCACGACGCTCTGCCATATCACTAATACGGCACACATGCCGTACTGTGCATCGTTTCCCAACATGGAGTACACTCCACATGTATTCTACTCACGATACTACGCCACGTCACCACTATGGTATACACGTCATACGATGCCTCGTCTCACTACACGAAGTACACTCCACGTATACTCCTTACATGGCACTAGGCCACACCACTACTACTGCACATACACTACCACCACACTTAACAGCACAGTCCACAACACTACACAGCACACTTCCCAACTACGCCCAACACTTCACTACAGCACGTCACATCACCATTACACAGTGAACCCTATAATACTAGCAGCACAGTCCACAACCTAGTCACCTAGCTAGCATCTAACATCTAATATAAATAGCGAGGGATAGAGAATTATACCATCGACGGGATACCCCGTGCGTCGCTCGTTGATTGTCACCGTGAATAATGCCTGAAGGAACATACGGGGTGGCTACACCGCGTACAGTGACTGTTTAGGCTTTTGGATAGCTAGGTGTGGTCTTGGAAAGACCTAAGGTGGCCTTGATGATGCTAGAAGGGAGCGTATCGCGGCGGATTTCGCCGTGTACAGTGGCGATTAGTCATGCACAGTGACTGTCCATCACGTGCAGTGATTACCCACCACGTAAAGTGGTGGTTTAGGCATGGGCTAGACTTAGGAAAACTGCTGGTGGAGCAATGGAGGCTCGGTGGTGGTCGGCACGGTGGTCCGTGGTGGCTGGTCGGTACTGTGAGGGAATAGGTGCCGTGGGAGAGTGAGAGAGAGTGTGGGGCCGTGGGTGGCAGATCGGGGCCGTGGGTGGCTGGGTTAGCTTCGTGGTGGCCTGAGGATGCCGAAGAGGGTGGTCACTTGCCGTGGGTGAGGCGCACGGCGGCAGATCGGGCTTAACCCATAAGGTGGAGAGGGGGACACCGGGAGTTGGAGGAGAGGACATCTGGCCGTGGGTTCATGGGAGAAGGAAGGGGGAGACCTGAGGAGTCTTGTGGTGGTGTCCGTTGGCCAAGATGGTCGTGCACGGTGGCGCTAGGAAGCTGCAAAGTGAACCTGTGCATGGGTTTGCTGTGCTCGTGCATGGTGGAAGGAGGTGGCTGCATGGGAGGGGCTGAGGCTGTTGGAGGGTACCGGTTGGTGGCAGGGGAGGCTGCCATGGGAGTGGTGGCGCCGAAGAATGGCGCACGGTGGCGTAGGGGCCATCAAGCCCGTTTGGGCTTGCACTGCCGAGGGAGGAGGAGAGAGAGAGTGTGGGCGAGGGAGACCGGTGCAGGGAGGCTCGCCGACGTGAGGGGAGGCCGATGGTGGTGGTCGTGTGGCATGCCGGAGCACGGCGGCGCCGGGCTGGGGGCTGGAGCAGTTTGTGGGAGAGGGGAGGGGCTACGTACGTCGCAAGCCGAGAGAGAGGAGAGAGAAAGGGGAGGGAAAAAGTGAGGGAGAAAGAGAAAGGGCTGGGGTTTTATACTAAAACCCGACTTCTGGGGGTCTATAAAATGGTCTACGATGACCCTTAAACACTGAGTTAAAAACACGTAAATATTTATTTATTTAAAAGCATTGAGAGAAATAAAGGTAGGATATTATTTAAAATAATATTTCCTCATCATTTATAAAATGATGAAGTCTTACTTAAAATATTTAAAAGAGTAAGACTATTAAATTAATTAAAGACTCCATCATTATTTAGATCACATAATATTTTAAATAACTGTAATCATTTATATAAAATAATTCCCACAATTATAATATTTTTGAAACTCTTCAAAGATATTATAATTTAGTTATTTAAAATATTCTTTAGATAAATAACGATGAGAATATTCCATTTAAAAATACACATAACTTTAAACACAAAACTAACTTTAAAACTCACGTAGTAATCTTTAAAACACGCCATCGAGATCTGGCACGCATAACGGGGCTCTTAGACACTAGAGGGGAGGAGCAGGCTATCACATCAGACTTAATTACTTACGTCAGAAGAAGGAAGGAATGAGCAAGGTGTTACAAAATACCTCGGTATTACTCTGTCTAAGAAATGGAAGACATTATAATTTTCATGATTCATTACTGGGAATGGTAAAATCAAGCCTTTTCCAAGATCCAGTCTGTTTTAATTGTTATCCCAACTATTCTCTTTCATTATGTGATACTAATATCTTACATGCTTTAACACTAAATATTAAAACAAACGATTATCATATGATGAAAGGATCACATCTTTTAACAGTAGTATATAGGATCCATTATAAATTAATAAAAACAATATTAGAACCACAAGTTCTTATTACTAGCCCAAAAAGATATACTTTATTATTACAATCTAATACACAAAATTCTAGTGTACAAATTCCTAAAGAAATTAATTGGAATCAAATTACCCTCCATAATGAATGGCAATTAGAAAATATTACTCCATTACCTAAGATGGAAAATAATTCTAAAGACAATCTTGACACATAGATCAAAAAATGGATGAATAGTTTAAATTGCCTTTCAACCTTTTAGAAGATCTTTATCACATTATTCTTCTCTAGCACATTCTAATTATCATACACCCAGATCTGTTATTTCATCAATTTCTCGAAATAAATCTAAAAAGTTTGACAACAGATTCCAGAATCTTGACACACAGATTCAAAAATTATTCCTGAAAACATTATTGATACACTAGTATATACTGTTAATCATACAGATAAGGCATCCACTCTCATAATCCTGAAAATGAACCTTCTTCTCCAACATATTCACAGGTGATTGGAGATAATGGCCAAATATACACCCTGAGTAAAGAAGAATTTAAAATTAACAAAGAATATCTTTAAAAAGATTAATATTTTTCTCGACTTTTACAAAATTAGAAAGAAATTACATTCAAGAAAAATATTACGAGTAGTTAGAAGGAATACAAATTAATATACCTTTCTTTACATGGTTTGAAATTTATAAATCAAATCAATTATCAACTATAAACAGGACTATTAATCAATGGATTAAAGAAGAAAATAATCAAATTGTTTATGAAGAATATCCTCATTTTGAAGCCATTAAATTCAATCAGATAAATACTCAAATATTGGCATCACCAATAAAAAAATATAATAATGTGGTAGAAGTTAAAAAAACTGATAATAAAATCCAACAAAATAATTATACTAATTTATATATAAAAACCATGAGTAAACAATTAGAAAGAATTGAAATTCAAATATCTCCTATTAATCCTACTATTAAAGAAGTAAAAGAAACTCCTTTATTTATTCCGCATAAAATCCCATCTCATCTAAAAGCTATTTTTTCCAAAAACAAAAATGATTTATTAGAACAAATCTCTAATATATTATAAAAATTAAGTCTTTCAAATACAACATCCACCTCAAAACAACCCCTTATTAATGTATTAAGTAAAACAGATTCCCCTATATTATCTTATTCTGAAATTAGTAATATTGAAAACCAATTTAATAATTTAGATTTACAAGTAAATAAGATTAGAGGAGATGATGCTAATAGCTTTTCAGCCAGAGATTCTAAACATCACGTCTCTATTACTCGAAATTGGTATCCGAGACCTACTCCACCGGATATGCAATTCGAAGAAAAAGAACATATAGTAAGATTTGCCTTTGCGCCAGGTGTATTATATGAATGGAATATAGATGGATTATCTGAATATGAAATATTAAATTATTTCTAAGAAATGATTATGGTTGCTAATGTTTATAAAAGTAATATAAAAATTGACTACCAAGTAGCTCATATTATAGTTACAGGCTTTAATGGCCAATTAAAAGGCTGGTGGGATCATTATCTTTCACATGAACAAAGAATAAAAATATTATCTGCATATAAATATGGTGAAAATATGCAAATAATTAAAACAGAAGATGGTCTACCATTAGAAGATGCTGTAAATACTTTAATATACGCATTAACCAAACACTTTGTCTGTGATCCTGTTCAATTTAAAGAAAGAACCAGTGATTTGTTAATTAATTTAAGATGTCCTCAATTATATGATTTCTGTTAGTATAAAGATATATTTCTAACTAAAGTTATGATCAGAAATGACTGTCAACAGCCATACTAAAATGAAAAATTCATAGCCGGACTTCCATATTACTTCGCCCAAAAGGTGTGAGAATCATTAGTAAAATCAGATGGTACTATTGATTTTATAAATCTCACATATGGTGATATAATAACTACTATTAATAGAACTGGTCTGATTATGTGTAATGATTTAAGATTAAAAAAACAAATGGATAAAGAAAAGAAATTTGCTAAAAAAGAATTAGGTATCTTTTGTGAACAGTTTGGATATACTCCATTAGTAGTTCCTTCAAGAAGACACAAAAAAGGAAAAAGAATTTATAAAAATTATCCTAACAAAAAACAAAAATATAAACATCCCTATAAAAAAACAAAAGATAAACAAACATATAACAAACCAATAAAAAATCTAAAAAAGTATAATAAAAAGAAAAAACAAATTATTTGTTATAAATGTGAAAAAGTTGGACATTACAAATCAAATTGCAAAGTTAAACAACAGGTTAATGAATTAGATATACCTGAAGTATTAAAAGAAAAATTATTAAATATTTTCTTAATACATTCAAGTGATGAAGAGGAAAGCTCTTCAGAACAAGAAGAAATCTATCAATTAAAAGAATCAAGTTTTTCAGAGCAATCTTCTGATAATGAATCCGAAGAAGATGTAGTTGTTCATTTAAACTAGAGGTTTTAAATAAACAATTACTACAAGAAATTCTATCACTAAAAATAGACAAAATGTAGATAATTCTCATAATAAAGAATAAGGAGATTGCTCAACAATAGTTATTAAAGATGAAACAGACAATTTCATTAATATCCTTGATAGGATAAATTTTCAAAAATGGTATACTGAAGTAACAGTCTCTATTAATCAAGAATTTTCTTTCACTACAATTGCCCTATTAGACACAGGAGCAAATTTAAATTGTATACAAGAATGATTAATACCTTCTAAATATCTTGAAAAAACAAAAGAGACATTATCCCAAGCTTATGGAACAAAATTAAACATAAATTATAAACTTTCTAATGCACATATTTGCAACAATGGAATTTGCTTTAAAACAACATTTATTTTAGTAAAAAATATTAACACCAAAGTAATATTAGGAAATTCATTCCTTGCAATACTCTACCCTTTCTTTGTAACAAAAGAAGGAATTTCCACTAAAATACTTGGACAAAAAATTTAATTTAAATTCTTATTTCCTCCAGTATCAAAAGAGATTAACTCCTTAAAAGAAGTTTCATTACCCAAAGAAAATAATTTTTTAACAAAAAATAAGATTAAGAGAAAAGAAAAACAAAATAAGTTTCTTAAAATAAGAATTAAAATATAAAAGAATTGAAGAACAACTAAAAGACCCATTATTAACTCAAAAAATTGATAATTTTAAAATTATAATTGAAAAAGAAGTATGCTCTAACCTACCTAATGCTTTTTCGAATAGAAAAATATATAGTTGAATTACCTTATGAAAAAGAATTTTCTGAAAAACATATTCTAACTAAGGCCAGACCAATCCAAATAAATAATGAATTATTAGAATTCTGCAAAAAATAAATTAATGAGTTACTAGCAAAAGGATTGATTCGAAAAAGCATTTCACCATGGAGTTGTGTTGCATTTTATGTCAAAAAATAGGTAGAATTAGAAAGAGAGATTCATCGGCTAGTTATCAATTATAAACCGTTAAATAAACTATTACAATGGATTTGATACCCAATCCCCAATAAGAAAGATTTGTTATCTCGTCTTTATAATGCTACAATATTTTCAAATTTGATATGAAAAGTAAGTTTTGGCAAATTCAAATTGCTAAAAAAGACCGGTATAAAACAGCATTCATAGTCTCATTCGGACATTATGAATGGAATGTTATGCCATTTGGATTAAAAAATGTCTCTAGTGAATTTCAAAATATTATGAATGAAATATTTACCCATTTTACTAATTTTTCAATAGTTTATATAGATGATGTATAAATATTTTCTTCATCTATTGAACAATACTGGAAACACCTAAATACTTTTGTTCAAATTATTAAATAAAATGGATTCGTTGTTTCATCACCAAAAATAAAATTATTTCAAAACAAAATTAGATTCATCGGACATGATATTCATCAAGGAATCGTTACGCCGATTATTAGAGCAATAGAATTTGCTAATAAATTTTCAGATAAAATAAAGAAAAGCAACAATTACAAATATTTATGGGAAGTCTCAACTATAATGCAGACTTTTATCAATCTCTCAAGCCATTATACAGACCATTATTTAAAATATTAAAAAAGAATCCACTTCCATGGATAGAAAAACATACAAATATTATAAAACAAATTAAGTCTCATGTTAAGAAATTACTATGTTTAGGACTTCTCTCACCTCATACTTTTAAAATTATTGAAACAGATGCCTCTGATCTTGGTTATAGAGAAATTATGAAACAAAAATTATCAACCGATTCTAAATAGATTGTTCGATTCCATTCAGGATGTTGGAATCCTACCCAAAAGAATTATAGTACTATTAAAAAAGAACTTTTAGCTATTGTATTATCTATTTCTAAATTTCAGGATGATTTGTTAAATCAAAAGTTTTTACTTAGAATAGATTGTAAATCAGCCAAGGAAGTTTTGATTAAAGATGTTAAAAACTTGGCTGCTAAGCAAATATTTGTAGGGAAAATCATGGCATCCTCAAAGTCAAAAGTAAGGTCTAAATCCTCTTATGCTCGGCTACCATCTCCTCCCTATCCTTCACCCTGTCCTTTTGCAACTCCAAAGCCGTATACATTATTGGGGACATTACCACAAAACATTAGACCATCCTACAATCGATTTTCACCATTATCTTCTCCAAAATTACCAACATACTCCAAAGTTGTTTCCCCTTCTTCTTCTCCTTCTCAAATCATTAGTCATCCATTACTATATCAGCCTTCTACATCTCCTATTATCATTAAATCTCACTGGCACTCGGTCTTCCCCATCAAACCTGAAATTCAACACCTGTCTGACCCCCAAAAATTACTTGATGCTTTTCTTTTACCAAATTGGCATTTTATCCCATAAAATATTAAGAAAACCCAACATTTTTATGAATTCATATTAGTAGACACCGACTCAATTATTCTATAGTAGATCCCTTGTTCCCTTCAAACTCAACCATCCCCACCTACATCTCCAATTATCGTGTTTCATAAAGTTACCATTAAACAGATTCTCACTTTGGAACAATGGGGAAAAAATCCCTATTTGACAAGAAAGTTTTCTCGGTCTTATGACCCGTCATATTATGATTATTATGATTATCAGCAGGCATGGACAAAAATATTTTTCAAACAAAACAAAAATTTACGCCATTCGTGGTTCCTTCATTTTGACAAATTACCGGAAATCAAGACACTCCCAAAATGGTTTTCACAATGGTGGGACTATTATGGGCTTGAACCTCTTCTCCTTCCTCTCTCTCTCTAGGAAAGTCTTCGAATTTTTACCTCACAATATGATAGTCAACCAGCATTAAACCATTGTTCACCACTTCTGCTCTTCTTCCTCAAGACAAAATTAAATTGGATTATGAAATATGAATATGTTATCAAACCTCATCCTTCTCTCAAAACAATTATGTTCTTAGCCCGCCAAATTTCTGTCAAATGGTGGGAAAAATACAATTATGATCATGTCTTAATAATGTTTTCAAAAATTACCAAAGTTCCAGAAGTTCTAGTCTGACGGAGTAGATTTAAGGCACAATTAGCATCCATTACCAGTAAGAAAGATTTGAAAAAATTAGCTGAAGCAATGTCGCAAGTTTCAGATAGCGATGATGAAGAAGATGCACAACACCCAGTCAGATTATCTCTATTACAACAACCTGCACCTGTCCATCAGTCCTCTCCTTCTCAATAGGCCTCTCATTCAGCCACCTCTCCTTCTCAAGATTACTCACCCTACCATCCAGTACCTCTAATGGATTCCCAAGACCAGTTCGATCTAGAATTCACAAATTATGACTCGCAGATGATGTGATTTTAGAAGATTACTACTTTCTCAATTAGTCAACTTGATAGATGGAAGTTGTCAGAAATATTATTTCTTCTTGAGAATAAAGACAAAGAACTTCGTCTATACTATTCATCTCTCAGATTCCTACCACTGTTCACATCAGATTATTATCTCTGCTCAAGATTATTATCCAAAGAAAAGGACAAATGACTTTGTACATAATGTTTACTTTCATGTATTGGTACTATTCATGTATTATTAGAATTACTATTTTGTACTGTTCTAGTATCTATATAAAGAAGTTCGTAAAGAAGGAAGGGCATTCAGAAACTCTCATCTGAAGCCTCTTCTTCTCTCGTCCAAAACTCTCTCTAGTTTGTCCTCCTCACCCTCCAAAATCTATCTCTTGTAACTCAATCCTCCTTTCTTCATGTCTTCTGCTTCCAACTCTTCTGAAAATTTATCTCCTTGTATGTATTATGTCTTCAATGAAGTTTATTTTGTATATCTCTTTTATCTTATTTATTTTATCATGCATATGGTCGGTTATACCGCCTGCTTTATTTGCTCTTATGCATATGACTGGTTATACCGCCTATTATTATTATTAAGCAATTATATTACGTATTTGCAATTTATATTACCTGGGATTTAAGTCTTTTGTTATGTATAGAATAGTATGTTAAATAGTAGTATATAGTAGTATATAGTAATATGTTGGATAGTATTATATAGTATAAATGGTATAGTCTAGTTGTATAATAGTAGTAGTATAGTACAATATAGTATAGTATAGTAGTATAGTAGTATATTATATAACTAGTATAGTATTAAATATTATATTATAGTATAATATAGTAGTTATTCTACATCACAAAGTATTATAACAAATATCTTATATTATATTATAGTTTTATAATAATATAATAAATTGTAAGTTATATTAACTGCAACTAGAGTATCTACTGTTCAAACACTATATATCGTTATTCAAACGGTCATCAAGAAATGAATCATCATATTTTATTCTGGAAGATTCCTTAATCTGGTGTTCGAACGGGATATTCCGTTCGAACATATAAAGTGGGTGTTCGAACACTAATTTACTGTTCAAACCAGTAATTTTAATTACATAGAATGTTTGAACGTGAAATTAGATGTTCGAACAGGACTATTCAAGGCATAATACCCAGTTCAAATATCGAATGTCTCACAAATACAACTAAAGCATCCATTCGAAGAAGTGATCCATCATTTGCCACCACTCGCTGCCAACATTCGCCATATTTCTATCCATTTGTTGCCATCTAAGAGGTATGGGTCACACTAATTTACTACGTGATTGAATGTTGCGAAAATGGGTTGAAATGGGGGTCGGATTTCAAATCCAATCCGGCCCCTTTTTGGTGTTTTCTGGTCTCCATACACGGCTTTTATTTGTAGAAACGATCTAGTGAAGTCTAGACTTCACTCCTTGTAAGTTTTTATGATTGAAGAATCATTGGTTTCCACATTGAGTCTACTCAGCCATGGATCTTCATGGCTAAGCTAGTTTGAACGGCTTCGTATCTGCTCGAACGATAATTTTCTAAATAGCCATTTGAACGTTCAAATATGAACTAACAC
>QEOT01004885.1:227168-256025 GCA_003123785.1 Pterocarya stenoptera
AGTGAGGATATGCAGTCTTCAGTTTGTGCAGCAGCTCCCAAGAACTGTCCTCCACAGCAGCCCCTACCCACTTAACCAAGACCTCGGTAGCAGCATGATTCCCAAACTTCTTCATCCTACGCTTCAAAACCTGCTCAGGCTCAGGTTGAATAGCCCCTTCCTCATCCACTGGAGGCAGAGTAGGTAAAGGAGAAATTTGATCCCCTGATTTCTTCTTAAGGCAAGAAACGTGAAAAATTGGGTGGATCTTTGATGTACTAGGCAACTCCAATTTATAAGCAACTGTCCCTATTTTCTGAATGACTTGAAAGGGACCATAATATCGAGGGGCAAGCTTCATGTTATGCCTCATAGCTACTGACTTCTGCCTATAAGGCTGAAGTTTAAGGAAAACCCAATCACCCTCAACAAAGGATCTGTCAGATCTTTTTTTGTCAGCAAACCACTTCATTCTGCTTTGAGCCTTCCTTAAGTTTTCCTTTAATAACGACAGGATTTGCTCCCGACTTTTCAAGTGCTGGTCTACTGCCTCATTAGCAGTGGTGCCTGCTACATAAGACAGTAACCTCGGAGGTGGCATCCCATATAAAGCCTGAAATGGAGATATGCCTGTAGAGGAATGCACTGAGGTATTATAATGCCACTCGGCCATAGGAAGCCAAGTACTCCAGCTCTTTGGTTTAGAACCACTGTAAGCTCGCAAGTAGGCTTCAACAGCCTTATTTAAAGCCTCAGCTTGGCCATCAGATTGAGGATGGTAAGCTGAGCTCATAGCCAAGGTTGTACCCTGCGCTTTGAACAATTCTTGCCAAAACAAGCTGGTGAACACCACATCACGATCTGACACAATAGTTCTAGGTAATCCATGAAGCTTGAAAACCCCAGAAAAAAAAACTTCAGCCACTCTAGCTGCTGTATAAGGGTGAGCTAGAGAGAAAAAATGACCAAACTTGGTCAATCTATCCACCACTGTAAAAATCACTGTCCTACCATTAGAAGGTGGAAGACCTTCAATAAAATCCATGGCAATATCGAGCCAAGGAGTCTGAGGAATCGGCAAGGGCTGGAGCAACCCACCAGGAAAAGCATTTTCTGACTTGTTAACTTGACAAACTTGACATTCCTTAACCAACCTTCTGATGTCCTTTCTCATACCAGGCCAATAGAAATCCAGTTTAGCTTTGTGTAGAGTTTTATGATACCCCACATGACCTGCTTCAGGACTGGAATGAATATACTGCAGCACCTTCCTCTGAAAAGAAGAGCCCGGGACAATCAACATTTTTCCTTTCCTTAATAGAATTCCTTGCTGCAAGGAAATGTTACCCGAAACTAATTCCCCCTTCTCCAAGGACTTAACTAACTGAGTAAAGTGAGAGGACTCTGAGTAACTTTGTTTCAGTTCAGTTAACCACACGGGAGTGGGAAAAGAAATCAGTGCCAGTACAGCAGAATTTTCTTCCATCTTTCTGGAAAGAGCATCAGCCACTTTGTTATCCCTTCCTTTTTTATATTCAACTTTAAAATCATAGCCCATCAGCTTCGAAATCCACTTATGTTGTGCCTCTGTAGCTATCTTTTGTTCTAACAAATGTTTGAGAGCTTGCTGATCAGTTCTGATTTTAAATGGCTGACCAAGTAAATAAGGTCTCCATTTGCCCACTGCACTAACCAAAGCCAGAAATTCTTTCTCATAAGTAGACAGGAGCAAAGCTTTACCCTTGAGGGCTTTACTAAAATAAGCAATAGGCTGACTATTCTGCATCAACACAGCCCCGAGCCCAATTCCAGAAGCATCACACTCAATGGAAAACTCTTGAGAAAAATCTGGCAGTCTCAAAACTGGAGGATGAGCTACGGCATGCTTGAGTTGCAAAAAAGCTCTCTCAGCCTCTGCATTCCACTCAAATGAATTCTTTTTTAACAATAGAGTAAGTGGAGCAGCTATTGAACCATAATCTCTGATAAATTTCCTGTAATAACCTGTTAACCCGAGAAAACCCCTCAAAGCCTTAACAGATCTAGGAACAGGCCACTCCATCATAGCAGAAATCTTGGTAGGGTCTGCCTTCACCCCTTCCTCCGAGATAATATGGCCCAAGTAATCAACTTCCTTCACCCCAAACCTACATTTGGACTTCTTTGCAAACAAGGAATGCTGCTGTAGAACAGATAAAACTGTCCATAAATGCTGCAGATGTTGTGCTAAATCTCGGCTGTATACCAGAATGTCATAAAAAAAAACTAAGACAAATTTCCTAAGGAAGGGTTTAAAGACATGGTTCATTAAACCTTGAAAGGTGGCTGGTGCATTAGTAAGCCCAAAAGGCATTACTAAGAACTCATAATGGCCTTCATGAGTTCTAAATGCTGTCTTAGGAATATCTCCTTCTCTTACTCTGATTTGATGGTAACCTGATCTCAAATCAAGTTTAGAAAAATACCTTGCTCCATAAAGTTCATCCAAGAGCTCATCAATCACAGGAATAGGGAACTTGTCCTTAACAGTTGCTTGATTGAGAGCTCTATAGTCCATGCACATCCTCCATGTGCCATCTGCTTTCTTTACTAACAAGACAGGTGAAGAAAATGGACTTTGGCTTGGTCTAATCACCCCATGTGTCAGTAAATCCTTAACAATTTTCTCTATTTCAGTTTTTTGGTAGTGAGGGTATCGATATGGCCTCACAGAAACAGGAGGAGTGCCCTCTTTCAACACAATTTGATGATCAAATACTCTAGGTGGTGGTAACCCGACAGGTTCCTCAAACACAGCAGCAAACTGCTGCAACAGATTCTCCACCTCATCTAGCACTGCCATTCCATCTCTTTGCTCTTCAACTGCCACCAATTGACACAACCACCCTTGCTGGCTAATAAAAGAAGATTTTAACAGGTTAGTTCCATCCTCAACTTGCAATTGATCAGGCATGAGACCCTGCAGTAACAGCTTACTACCATCCCTCTCAAACTGCAGAGACATGTTATTAAAGTTCCATTGAATAGAGCCCAACGTTTTAAGCCATTGAACCCCGAGAACAACATCACAACCACCAAGTTCCAAAATATGGAATGGAGTCACAAACTTTGAGCCCTGAATAGTCACTGTTTCTTCACATTTACCATGACTCATAACTCGTGCACCATTGGCCACTGTAACTTGCAACCCTACATCTTTTTGAACAGATAATTTGGCTGCTTTAACCACCAAGGGATCTAAAAAATTATGAGTAATTCCCGAATCCACAAGGATCTCCACACTCAAAGAACCAATTCTCCCTAAAAGCCTTATTGCATTACTCTTGACACCACCTGAAATAGCATGAAGTGAGACTTCCAGTTCTTCAGATTGTTGCCCCTCTTGCTCAAGAACTACTGCTGGTCGTTCTTGTTGTGCTGCACAATTAGACTCGACCAAAGTCTCATTTTCCCCTTGCAAAAGGTCAACCTTATGCGCTTTACACACATGGTTAGGGCTCCACTTTTCCTCACAATGATAACATAACCCCTTCTTTCTCTTTTCATCCATCTGGAGAGATGTCATTCTCCTTCCATTAAAGTTCACTTTCTGGCCAGAATTGAACACATTATCAACAGTAACTTTATCTCCAAAGCTCACATTCTGTTTCCAGGGTTTCCTTGAGGACATCACAAGCTCCTCTTGCAACTTAGCCAGGCCAAAAGCAGCCCCAAGGCTACGAGGATTAAACATCTTCACAGGAATACGAATCTCATCCTTTAAACCACTGATAAAGCAACTCAACATATGTCTTTCAGACAAACCAGTAACTCTATTAGTCAAAATCTCAAATTGTGATGTGTACAAACTAAGAGATGTAGTTTGTTTCAATCTAGTTAATGCCTCCATAGGATCATCAAATTGTGAAGGCCCAAACCTAGTTTGTAAAGCCACAACCAGAGTCTCCCATGAATTAAACTGACCTGATTTTAAGGCGTTTTGGTACCAAACCAAAGCCTCACCTTCCATATGATGTGAAGCTACCATCAACTTCTGATGAAAAGGCACTTGAAAACAATCAAAATATTGATTGGCCTTGAAGATCCAACCAGCTGGATCCTCACCACTAAAATGTGGACAATCAAGTCTAAAACCTCGCTGCACCACACTCCGTTCCTCATTGTTACGAGGCTCATTAGACACCTCTCTTTCTCTACGAGTATTAGCACCAACAGAATCAACAACAGATCTCAACATATCAGAAAATTGATCTAACCTTTCTGTGATCCCTGCGATAGCCTGCTGATGATGCTCTAACTGTTGCTGCACCATCTCTTGCTGTTTTTGAGAGGCTTCTTGAAGGCCTTTCAGAGCTGCACGCGTCCCTTCCGCCATGAAGGAATCGTTGTAAGGATCGACTACAGCTGATACCACTTGTAACGTGCTTACTTGTAACGAAACACAGTAAAACGTTACTAATTTCAACTACAGAATTTGTAATGAATTCGTGATCAAGTTCACTCAAAGATTTGATTGAATGATGCAAGATTCCCTAGTGGATCTTGACAAGGAATTTTCGAGGAATTCCCAACCTCCAAACAAAATGGCTCCAAAGATTCAACGTGTCCAAAACAACTGAACTGCACTGCTTATATACTCGCAGAGCATGAAGACGACCCAAACGACATCGACTAAAACATAAAATGCAACCTGGAAATCCTAAAAGAAACTCACCGTTTTACTTACAGCTAAAACACAAAATATTACAAGTAAAACGACACCCCAATAACAATGCAAACCTCACCGTATCACTAAAGCTCCTCCAAAAACGCCCCGTTTCATTCAAAGGGCAGTTAAAGTCGTTAACTCCCTCCTCTGCATTCAGCCTCCTTCTCTTCCCGCATCCCAGCCAATCTCCACAGCAACTCATCCTTGCACACGAAGCATAACCCTCCTTCCTCCTCAAGGCCCAGCCCCCAAGCACCCGTGACAGTTCAAGGTTGCAACGTCAACTTCTCCCAGTTCTGAAACCATATTAATTATGTAACCTGATTTATCGATCGTGCAGTACTTGGGTGATTCCGAAATTGAAGTCGGCCTAGTAGTTGTGCATGACCTGTATGTGTGCGCACGAAAATTATTAGTTATTAATTATGATTATATTTTGAATGTAGAGTTTTTAAAATAAATTAAATATATATACAAGAACGATACCGGAGTACTACTAGATCATGACCTAATTCCACGTGACCATATTTCTGAATTATATATCATAAATATTTGCTTTTTTAAAAAGATAAATTTTCCAAACGATCAAAATATCATAGCTAAATAATTTATGTCCAAGATTTAGAAAGAGGAACACTGCACATGGGATTTAAAGGATTTTTTTTAACATATAATGCTATCCGAAACCTCCAGTAGATGATCTTAATTAATATGCGTTAATAGATCATGGAAAAATTATAAAGTATCTTTGACTTATGGATAACGAGATGTTTCCATATATCCTATTACCGATGCCATGTAATTAATATTCTTTATGTAGAGATTAATTTTAATTGACACCACATCTTTTATAAGATGAGACTTTCGGGTGTTCATGATATTCTAAAAATATCTAATATATAATTATATGTCGTGTTTCGCGATCTGGACAACTCCACGCAATTGGGCTCGGTCTGATACCTGTTGAGATAGAGAATAGAGAGTGGGGGGGCTTGGGGGCCGTGGTAGCTCTGATGCTTAAGTTAACGATTGGATTGAGAGAGAAATATTCAGTTGAGGAGAATGAAAGTTGAAGTATTGAAGAATGTGAACCTCTTTCTTGGCCGTGGGAGGGGGGATATTTATACCTAGCTGGGTTGGTCCTTAAGGTGAAGGTAGTGGGCATGCCATTCCGTACTGGGTCGGGTGTCCCTGCTACTTACCCAGGATGCATTATATGTGGTGTGGCTTCCCTTCCTGACATGCCCACCTCCATCCTATTAATGCAGTGTGGTCTTGGCTAGGCACATCCACTTCTCTGACTCGTTTGGACACTAAAATTCAGGATCAGGGGATGTCCTTGATTGTTGACCAGTAATGGTGCCAGACTGTCTTGCCTTTCGTCCTTTTGTCAATGTACTCTGTCCTATTGTTTCTATTCTTGTATGCATTTCTTCGAGAAAGTCCGAGAACTCGATTACAAAATCTGTCAGCACTTGCCCCTTTATCGCTATGCGGGAGAGATACTCGATGTCGAATTCGCCATCTGGCCAAACACGTCAGGCTTCTGTAGTATTTTTCTGAGGGGACATCCGTAAGTAATTTCATCAGGTGGGCTTGGAAATACGGCCTCAGCTGCCTTGCGGCAATGACTAATGTAGATGCAAGCATCTCAGTTCGGGGGTACCTATCATCGGCTCCTCGAAAAGCACGACTCACGTAATAGATGGGTCATTGGTCTCCTCCCTCGCTGCGGACTAGGACAGCAGACACGGCTTTCGGGATCACTGCCAAGTATAGGTCAAGTCTTCCCCCGGCTCAATCTAGCTAAGAAGTGGTGGGTGAGTCAATTACTTATTTAGTTTGCTGAAGGCTTAGCTGCACTCGTCATCCCACTCTCGCCCCTTTCTGAGGACCTTGAAAAAGGGAAGGCAAAGTCGGTCGACCATGCAATGAAGCACCTCAGGGCAGCCACTCTCCCTGCCAACCTCTGGACCTCGTTGATTGTTCGTATTGGCGGCATGTCCACTATTGCCTTGACCTTCTTGGGATTGGCCTCAATTCCGCATTCCGAGACTATGAAACCCAAGAACTTCCTTGACTCAACACTGAAGGCACACTTTAGCAGGTTGAGCTTCATCTTATACTTCCTCTGTACCGCATTGCGAAAGCTTCCCAAAGGTCGGTGAGATGCTGCTCGGGCTTCTTGCTTTTGACCAAGAGGTCATCCACATAGACCTCCATGTTCCGCCCGATCTGCTCCTTGAACATTTGGTTAACCAACCATTGATAAGTTGCACCGGCATTCTTAAAACCAAACGCCATGACTTTGTAGCAGTAGAGTGCTCGGTCAGTGATAAAGGTAGTCTTCTCCTCATCATCAGCATTCATCATGATCTGATTGTACTCAGAATACACATCTATGAAGCTGAGTAGTAGGTGCCCGACAGTCGAATCCACTATTAGGTTTATGCGCGGTAGTGGAAAGTTGTCCTTGGGGCAGGCTTTTTTCTGGTTGGTGAAGTCAACACACATCATCCATTTTCCGCTTGCCTTCTTTACTAGGACGACGTTGGAAAGCCACTCGGGATAGTGGACTTCCCTGATGAACCCTGTAGCCAGGAGCCGGTCTACCTCTTCAGCGATGGCTGTGTACTTCTCCGCACTGAAGCTACAATGCCTTTGCTTGATCTTCTTTACTTTGGGGTCCATACTGAGGCGATGTTCGATGTCAACCATGTCGATTCTGGGCATTTCTTCTTGACTCTAGGCGAACAAGTCTTGGTGCTCGACGAGGAGCTGCTTTACAGATTTGCTCAACTTGAGGGCCATCTTGGTTCCCACCTGGATAGTCTTTTCAGGTCTCTGCGAATCCATCGACACCAATTCCAGAGGTTCGTAGGGTTCTACTTGCCATAAGGCCTGCTCATCCCTTACTTCCTCAACCAAGGACAAAGGTAGAGGTGGGCCGACATCCTCCCGTAGTCCTTCAAGAGCTCGGTCCTCCTTAGCCTCAGGTTTTAGTTCCTGAATGTAGCATTCTCATGCTAGGACCTGCTCGCCACAAACCTCGCCCACCCCCGTGGGAGTTGGGAATTTCATCTTTAGGTGAAATGTGGAGGTCATCGTCCTCAGGTGATTCAAGGCTGGTCACCCCAGGATTGCATTATAGGAGGAGGGAGCCTTTACAATGAGGAAATCCACCATGGTATATACCATTCTCGGGGCCTTCCTAGCTATGATGGACAAGGTGATAGCTCTAATTGGCTGGATTATGTCTCCCATGAAGCCTTTGAAAGGCATCGGGGCTGGGCGCAATGGGTCAGGCATCATTCCCATCCAGATGAAGGCCTCTCAGAATAGGATGTCTGCAGAACTACCATTGTCGATCAGGACCCTTACTGTCAAGTAGTTGACAATTTACACGATCATGGCTAAGGCATCATCGTGAGGGTGCAGCATGCCCTCTTCATCCTTCTCGCTGAAGGTTATACCAGCCCCCCCTAATTGGCTCCTTGTGCTTGGGATACCCTAATGGTGGTGAACACTTCATCGTACCTAGCTCTTCTGCCGTGGGCCCTCCTCGTTGCAGAGGTGATTCCTCCTTCGACGTACACTCATGCGATTGAGTAGATTTCGCCCATCGGGCCGTCTTCTCTGGCCTCTTTCTTCAGCACGGGCTCTCTCTAGGCCGCCCTCCAACCCTTTGTCTTGCTGGACTTTCACTTCTCCATGGCTGCGTACAGCCATTGGGTCATTGGCCACACAGCTCGTCACCCCGTTGGTCTAGTAGAGCTTCCAACTCTTCCATCTTCTGTTTCCTGGTGAATCAATCTTTGTTCCAATGGCTGTCGGTTTTGTGGTAGGTGCAGTACTTAGAGCGGGCGGACCCTATCGCTGTTTGCCCTGTGGGCTTGGGTGTCTTTCGACCTCCACGACCATACTGGAGTGGGTGCGCGGTCCGACCCACCCACGAGTGGGCTGCTCCTCCATGCATTTGGTCTCGCTCGTCTTCTTCTTGTTACCTTCTCGGCTCACCCCGCCGCTCTGGCCGGCGGCCTTCTTCTCTACCCTCTCCAACTCAGTCTTCCAGGGGGCCGTTAGTGCCCGAAGCGTATCTTCGACATTGATAAAACTGTTGACTCGGTCCATGAATTCCCTCAACGAAGTTGGGGTCTTCTGCGCAATCTCGATCATTAAGGGGTTATGGGGCCAAACCCCACCCCAGCGGAGCTGCCAGGGTGATCTTTTCATCCTAGTCGTCTATTGTCATGCGCTCCTTGTTGAACCGAGAGAGGGAATGCCACGCACGCGACCTCTCCTAGGAACCTGTGCAGGGTCATAAGGGCCTTGAACTTTTCCAGATGTTCTAGGGGATCCTTCGACCCACCATATGCGCCTATCTACAAGACTTTAAATCTAGGGGGAGAGGGGCTACTATAACTTCAAGGCTAGTGAGTAGCTAGTCCACTATGGACATCATGCCTACCCATTTGACCATCTAACGTATTTGTTCCCGAGCTCCCAGAGCTCGAGGCGTATCCTACATCGCTCTTCTTTGGCTACCACTACTTCAGAGCTCGACGAGACTTAGAGTGGTGGCTTTGCTCACCTCCTTCCAGATCCCCTCTAGCCCTTCACGGGGAGACATTCTCCTTGCGGAGAGCCGTCACTTACTCTATCAACTTTTGTATCATTTCAGCTTGTTTGTTGGTTCTTGTTTCCATCGCTTCAGGTTATTCTTCTTTACGACGTGAGGCTTGAGAGCACGTTGTTGCCGACATGCAAAGGACACGCTACTATAGGAAATAAGATCTGATAGACGGCGACACTATTGATATCGTGTTTTTTGGCCTGGGCAACTCCACACAACTGGGCTCAGTCTGATACCTATTGAGACAAAGAACAAAGAGTGGGGGGCTTGGGGGTCGTTGTAGCTCCAATGCTTAAGTTAGCAATTGGGATTGAGAGAGAAATATTCAATTGAGGAGAATGAGAGTTGAAGTATTGAAAAGTGTGAACCCCTTCCCTGGCTGTGGGAGGGATGTATTTTTACCTGGCTGCGTTGGTCCTCGAGGTGGAGGTAGGTGGTGAGCCGTTCTGTACCCGATCGAGTGTCCTTGCAACTTACTTGCAGCGCTGCAGACCAGTCAGACCTGATTGCAGTTGTCTGTGATCCCCCTGGAGGCATGTCGTGGCGTGCCGAGCCCCATGATGCATTAAATGTTGCGTGGCTCCTCTTCCTGGCATGCCTGCCGCCATCCCATTAATGTGGCATGATCCCGGGCAAGCACATCCACCTCTCTAAGCTGCCTTTCATCCTTTTGTCAATGCACTATGCTCGTTTGCTTCTCTTCTTGGGCAGACTCGGCCCAGCCCAGGCCTACTCCCCGAGCCTGGCTCTGGGGATTGCTCCCTTCACAATTCTATATATAGAACAAGTGGTAAATTAGATAGTTGATCAGTACCTTTGCTTGTGTCCCAAACAACACGATATGAAGATATTCGTTAATGACTCCTGAACAGATGATTGCAGTGTTCTTTTGCTAATGCAGTTCCCAACTGCATTCCACAAAACGCTACTAAAGCGGCCCCCTTCTTGGCTTGGCCAAGGAATAGGGGTTCGGGTCCAATTTGTTGCTCTCATTGTCCGTTTATTTTTATTTTTACTTTTTGTTATTTGCAATAATACAATTTCTGTAAAAGGGTTTTTATCAAGGTCCCCCCGCCCTGTATTCTTGTATTCTTTCTTTTAATTATTCAATGTAAGCTTGTTGGAAAAAAAAAAACCGAATGCAATCAATAGTTAATTAGCGCATCAGAAAGGTGAATAATTAATTGGTCTAAAAAGCATAATTGAGCACTATCATCGACAGTATTTTCATAGACAGGTGCCTTAACCGATAATAGTTGTGGGCTTAGCTATTGATAATATATATATATATATATATATATATACACATTAGGAAACCGTCCCGAGTGCGTTAGTCCTAAGATGCACCTGACATAATGATTTAAATAAAATAAAATAAGAAGTAAAAAAATTAGTAACTTATTTGTCGGGAAAAAAAAATACATGGTTAAAGAAAGATAAAAAATAAGATTAAAAAAAAATCTAAATTTCAACAAAATATGAGCATTGGTCTACATCTATATTGGATTATCTATTTACTCCCTATATAATAATAAAATATTATTAATTTAATAACTTTTTTAATTTTTATTTTTATCACATTTTATAGTTCTACTAATTAAAATATTAATAATAATTATATTCTAATTAAATTAATAATTAATATTACATATAGAGTGTTTTAAGTAGTTTATTAGTTAAATTTACTTAAAGTTGAATTTTACAATGAGAATGTTCTAAAGTGTTTCTGTTCTAAAGGGTAAAGTCATTTTAATTTTTTTATTTAAAAAAAATTGAAACAAAAAGAAAGGAAAATGAACAAAAATAATATGAAAAAGAGACATCAATTCATGTGCGCCACAGGACTATTAAGGGCCTTTTGGTAGAGCATGATCTTTCATTAATTTCTATAAGAGGCCCTATACGTTAAATGGTCAAGGGTCTTAAGGACCTTTTGGTAAAATAGTATTTTTCATTAAATTCTACAAAAGAGCTACACGTCAAATGGTCAAAAGTTTTAAGGGCCTTTTGATAAAACAGGACTTATTATAATAAAGTGGATATATATATATTTATAGTATACACAGCACGAGTACTAATTTTACAAGTTCTCTCAGTCTCAGGATCACCTGGCCTGAGTTTCTGCAAAGGGAACATCATGATCATCTTCAATTCTTCATGCAGCATTCAACTTGTTTCGCTTATTGAATTAATTAAAATCATAATATGGAGTTCCAAATGTATATACATGGCCATTAATATACGTACCATTAATTAGTACGACCTAGTGCATGGAAAAAGACAAACGTTAGGATGCATGCATCATGAATTTCGTAAATCCTCATGTCCTGGGTTTAACCATTTATGTTCTTACGTACATGGATGCAGTACTTCAAACCAATCCTTCTATATATCTACAATTAAATTTTGTTAGAAATGGAAGTCTTAGGGCAGAAAGAAACATATAATGATCAAGATAATGTGATCAACACTTCTTCTAGCTAGTATGTATATCATGTGAGACCAATTATTTATAATGAGAATGACTATTTGCAATGAAAACAGATTTATTTTAATACGAAATAGTCATTTTATTAGAAATAACTGGTCACAAATAAACAATTTTCTTGTAGTATAATATTGATGAATCATTATATATAAAATGGATTTCTTCATATATACAGTGATCGATCAGCAAAATTAATAGATCCGTTAGCAATGAGCACGTACGTGTAAATTTTGTTGCTTGATCTGGCCGTCAAGTTCACAATCAGAAAATTGCAAAGTCTCAAGATCAGAAAGCTTAAAGCTGTCAGTCGAAAACAAAAGGAATATGGACAATTAGATTAAGGCTCCTGATCAATGCAGAAATTGGCTAGAATGCAAACAGCTGGCACCCTTGATATATATATCTGCCATGACTTCTGTCGATTATCCGGAGATCATGAGAAACAATTATATCTCCTATTAATTATATTGAGGAGCTCAATAAATTATGATAGTAAATATTGCAGTAGTACTTCCAAATCGAAGAACCCGCTGCATGCAGCATGCATGGCTGCTATTGCTTTTTGTGTCAGAGATTAGGGTTCTAAGCTATTATCTGTTTGGTTTTTTTTTTTTTTTTTTCTTTGTTATTTAATGATCCCAGCTGGCCCATGATCTACTGTCAAGTCCTTGGCGATTTCATGATATATATGAACAATCACTTGTGCATGATAGGTTTCAACTAATAAATAATTTTGCAGGTCCTCCTCCTTGGGTAGATGCATTCATTACCTTCAATCTATTATACCTAATATATTTGCTGTAAATGAGGGAAGCCTGAAGATTTGCATGATTTCAAGTTCCGTACTGCACACACTGGGGATTGAAGCATTCATGCAACAGGCGTAGTGTGTAGGCAACGCCTTCTTTGCTTGCATGCAATTTGGTACGACACTTTCCAGTTGATCTACTTCAACAAAACAAGTCCTCCATCGACTTTGACGTACGTACCCAAAATAATTTGTCAAAAAACTAATTATGGGTCTAAAATAATGGAGAAAATTTGAATTTCCAGATTTCTTATCTCTTTCTTCTGTAAAACCTACCTGGTATTTTTTATTTTATTTTTATATTTAGTTTTTTTTATCCTTTTCTTCGTTGATTTGAGCGATATCACACGTTGATTTGACTGATCATGACGTACAGGAGTCGTTTGCTATTTTTGCACCGATTTTAAGGTATTTGTTAAACTACTTCTTACCATTCATAAATATTAATTTATTATTATCCATAAATTATTCAATATTTTTTTTTTGTTAATATTTACTATTTTCTCACTGTTATTCACATGATATTAAAGATCACCTCAGCGCGCATCCAAACGTAGTTATTTTTAAAAACTCATCAACACTTCGACCCAAAATCATTTATCACAAGTAAGAAGTGATAAGTAATAATTAAGCAAATATTGAATTATTTAATTAAAAAAAAGGCAGTAATTATGAGTCGAAAAACTGTAATTGACAAAATAAATACGGGAGCTTTTAAGGCCATAACGAGTGCCAACAACACATACACATAGATCATCGGAGCAGTACCTGATCTCTCCTTAATTGTAAGGTGGTTGTTGTTGGGGCCGGGCCGGGATATATGAAAGAACCCCATTTATTGTGTTTTAAATGTGTTACAGTTCTATACCGACACCCTCGTTTACCTCTTTGGATAGTACCATTCAATACAAGCAACAGATTAATGACCTCGAATTTAGAGGCCTTCGTCTGCTGCACTGTACGTATCCATGCATCTAACATACCAAACTTATGTAAATGCATTCTGCACCTAACTCCATGCCATTGCTATTATAATGCAAATTATGACATTTCCAATTAAATGCATCCAATATTGGGCAGTACTGCAACTGCATGCCACGCCCCACCCTGATTATGATCATCATCACTTTGATCCATCCATCCACCCAATAAAGTACTGCTTTTGAAAGTTTCATGCGTTCGATCGTGTGTGTATATATATACATATATATATATACATATGGATATATAGAGATTTACAGCTTTCAATTTTGAATTTGATTAAAAGTGATTGACATAGAATATGATAAGCGTTACAACATTTAACATTGTCTACGCTAAACTTTCGGATGGGATGAAGTATATACAACCAGCACTACAAGAAAATAGGCCTTTTTCAGCAATTTTTAGATCGTTGCAAAAAAAATCGCCACAAATAATAGTTATTTTCGGCGAATTTTAAATTCGTCGCAGAATTTTAGCTCCAATTCGGAAAATTGGAAGGAGAAATAATTTGCGGTGACTTTTCAACTTTTTGCGGCGACTTTTTTCGCCGCAAAAAGTTATAGACACTGTAGCGGCATTATTTCCATTGAATATAAAAAATTCGCCGCGATAAATATTTATTGTGGCGAAAATTGTCGCCGCTATAGGTGATCTGTGGTTTTAGCGGCGATTTGTGAAGCGCCGAAAGTAGCCGTTACAAATTGTAGTAGAGACTGTCCATTGCTGTTTACAGCGAATTTTTGTCGCTGGAAATGAGCAGTGTCAACAATTTTAAGTTCGGTGATAATGCATTCGTGATATTTTGCGGCGACTGTTTCTCCTTATTGTGGCGATATTTTGTTGCCACAAAAAACGATTAAGTTTTAATTCGGCCGCTCCCTCATTTCCCTCCCGTCTCCCCCCACCTCCCCCCTCTCTCTCCTCAATCCCTGTTCTCCCTCAAGCCTCCGCCGCACAAAACCCACACCGCCATGCTCAACTCCACCATGCCACTGCCACCTCACCTCGACGGCCACCATCTCCTTCTCCCCCAGCTGATCTCTTTCCTTTTCCTCCCAGATCTAGCCTCACCTCTCTCTCTCTCTCTCTCTCTCTCTCGGATTTCTCTACATCGCCGCCACTAGGGGTGTCGTTCGCCGCCATGCACACCTCGACGCCATCTCCAGTCCTCCGTCAAAGCCCCCTTCTCCTCCACGCCAGGTCAAGCGACACAAACACGCCCTGGAGGTCCCTCTCTCTATTTTGCCCAAGTTTATATTGTGGGTTGTTTTCATTCACTTATTTGTGTTCAGCTTTGTCCTATGGAAGCGTTTAAATGAAGAATTTTTGGGAGTTTTTTTTATTGATTCACGAAAAAATATTTGCATTTCAAGTTGAATGTTGCGACTTTCTTTGGTTTAGGATTTATTCTTGTGTTCTTGATTGGTGGACGTTGCTTTAGGATTTATTCTTGTGTTGCTTTGACTGGACGTTGTTGTTGTGGAAGATGGCTTGTACTCCAGTTAGTATACTTGGTTGAAGCAGCATTGCTTCCTCTAAGAAATGATATATGTTTTCATTTTTGAGTTTAATGAATATTTATAGATGTACAGATGTAGTACATGTTTTCAAGGTTGTGTCACAATAACATGTAGTTTTCACTTTTCTGAGACATGTAGTTTTCAATTTCCTGTTTCAATAATATAGATCTGATCCTTTTAACTACCTTTAAAAGGCATGTAAATTACTTAGGTTTACTTGGATATGATGCAAGCTTGGATGTGTTGAGGTTTTGTGCACTATGTTCTGTATTTTCTTAGATTTTTCTTTCATGCCAAGTTGAAAGAAAGTGCCTTTATTGTGGGGTTAGTTCCACTTAGTTTCTACTCTTGTATGTTCTATACAATGTTGTCTTCTGCAGTAATGTTAGTACTTTTTTTTTTTTTTATAAACAAGGATATCATATTAATGTTAATACTTTAACCAGCTCAATCTGTCTAGAGATACAGGAAGTAAGATCTAAAACTCACAGGCTATCGCCTTGAATACCATCGAGGTAAAAGCCAAATGGTGATTGTGTGCAGCAGAATAGTGAGGTTGAATCACTGATTCTGGAGGAACTACTTAGATGGTGATCCATAAAAATTCCAATATTTATCTTTATGTTTGACACTATTTAATGAGTGGTTGGTTTTCCATAAATTTAGTTGGGATCTTTTAATAGGTTTTAATGGGGATTTTGGAATAATATTTTGATTTCTTGGCTTCTATGTAGGGGCGAAGTGGTTTCCCTTTTTGCCTTTATCTTGTGCATTCTACTAGCCTTTGTGAATGCATGCACCATAAACCTCATCTGTTATGTGGTTCTGTTTTAGTGCTGTGGCATTTAATTTTTTGTTTGTCTTCTTCTTCTTGTTTTAATCTTTATTTGCAGCATTTAATATAATTATAGGGGAAAAAACAAAGATAATTTTGGTTGTTAGCCTTGTTCTGGGATTAGGATTATCAACATCATATATATAAACAAATAAATATATATACTTATATATTTATATACTTATATGGTACTGCATATGGCTATCAATGTTTTAGGAATATATACTTATCAACCTGTTTGTCTTTGCTTTGACTGGACGTTGGGTTTGTTGTGGAAGATGGCTTGTACTCGTCTACTTGCCTAATCTGTGATGATAATTTCTGGGGAAGTTTTGGAATTGCTGTGGGAGCTATTAGTATTAGTTAATTGGTTGCCTGTACATTGGACTTTAACTTAAATTACTAGCTTGTGTTTGGCAGCTCACAGGCTGAAAGTTATTGCTTTTGCCGAAAAATGGGGAATATTCTTACTTTTGTAGGATTTAAAATGTTCTTAAGAAGGTGGTGACTTTAATGGTATCCCTTTCTCACTTTATCTTGCTTTTTTTTTTTTTTTTGCTCTTTTCCCTTTACTTTTTTTCTCTTTTTCCTTTACTTTTTTTTTTTGCTATTTTAGATCATGTTTGGAAAAAGTAGGCCACTAACTTGAAGCCTAAGCCTTTCGTTTTCTTTGAACAAGCTTGTTTGCCTTTTAAATTATGGAGCCTCATTAAAAGATAATAGGAGCCTCATCAAAAGATAATAAGAGCCTCCTTGCTTATTGTATCAATTGTCATGGTATATGCCATAAGTGTGTTATTGGCACTATTAGAGATTATGAAATTATTATTTGTCATCCTTAGAGATAGTCTATTGCATTTAAGTAATTGTGAAAGCTGATCAAACTAATATTGATACTGATTGGCATAAGGTGGCCAATTAATTACCTATGCATCTTCTTTAATGTGTTAAGTACATCTGGTTTTGGATTTGTTTTGTATTATCTGTCAGCTTGTCTCAGTCTCTGATCATCACAAAAAAAAAATATATAAACTGGTTACTCTATTATTACAGCTTGTTTTTAATAATATCTATTGACCACAACTTATCCTTTCATTGTGCTAATTACAATGAAACTGGTTACTTTGTTATTTGTAATTTATTTTCTATGTGTTTGTTTCTTTTTCTGGATGATTCAAAGTGAAAGATGTTATTGCTTGTTGGACTGTGGACTGTGGACTGTGTTGGTGCTGTGTACTGTGTTGGTATTTTTATTTTTTTTTTGATAAGTAGACTGTGTTGGTATTTATTTGTGGATTGTGTTACTCAATACAGCTAATTCATTTTATATATGTTGGACTGTGGACTGTGTTGAGGATACTAATCCTATGTGCAGCAATGTCTCTTCTACATTATTATTGACATAGTAAATTTGTTCTTATCAAAATTTCCCCCTAACTTTCTGCTTATTGATTGTTTAGTTTCGTTCTTGCTGAAACATTTACATATTGGTCAAACAACAGATTTTTAATTGCATGTGTTTCAAAATTGCCCTTGATCATTGCATTTATTTTATATTTTGTGATATAAATAGACTTTTGAACTTAAAAGTAGAGGCGCAATAGTGGAATTTCAATAGACAAGATGCAAGTACAAATTAAGAAGGCATTTACAAGGATATCACACATACCACTAGCCATAGACACCAAACTTGGAAAACAAAAGTTTTGGCATCATATCTATATAAAAGTTTTTGTCTTTTGGTTATATTTCCTTGTATCAGACATTATGCGTGTGATAAGATTAGGTTTCTTAGGGTGTGCTTGCTTCTGATATTCATGTATAGGTTTCTTATGACTAATTAATCAAGCCATGAGCTTCATACTCATTGGAATCACACTATATATAGTGATTACTTAAGGAAGCAAATTGCTTTGAAAATTGGTTGTGAGAACTTTTTGTTTCAACTTTAATAATTCCTACCTTAAAACTTTTTGTGAATGCTCCCTGCAAATGTGTTTTTTTTAGAGTACTTTGTTGTTAAGTTCAATGATGTTGCTCAACTCTATTTTTTCCCTTTCAACAAGTCTGGGATTAGTGTTGGTGCAGTTCTTAGTGTAGTTACTATAGATTTTGGGTTCTTTATTTAAGTTGCAAACATAAAATGCATACATGAAGTACCTGACTTGAGTTAAAATATTGTGAACTTGGGTTCTTGATTGCTGCTTCATTAAAATTTCTGAAAACTTATGAAGCTGAACACAATAATTGTTGTTTTATTAAAATTGCTGAACACTTATACTTCTTTGGTTGATGCTAATTAAGTTGCTCTGGATATTTAGTCATTCCCTTATTGGCCATGCGTGCCAACCAACTCCTCTCTGTTCTTCTCTCTTTTCCTGCTAGGGTGTAAACTCAAAGAAATACATGCATTGTTTTATAGAGATTGCTTTGTAATTCTATTCATCATACAATTTCATATATGTATTTTTTGTATCTTGCTTTTCTATCTTTTCTCCTATTAATTATAATGTTGGTGTCGACAGCTTAATGAAGTTCATTGCACAGAGGAAACGTTGTAAGTCCTATTTAACTCTCAGTATTTGCAAATCTTAAACACTTTTTTTGTTTTTATTCTGTTTGTTTTTATTTTCCTAAATAATTATGGATGTGTGAATGAGTATTAAACTAGCTTATTGACTGTGAGGGTGATTAAGTGTTTATTATATATAAGGTAGCCAGTTTGGGTGATGGTTGTTAGTTTTCTGAATGGAGAATCAAGATTAATTTTATGTACTTTTATACTTTTATGTACTTTTATGTTTCTTATTAACTTATAGGCATGCTTTTGTGTCTGCATGTGTATTTCTTAGGGGTGGATAACAGCGGTTGAGATGGGTATCTGTTTATATGTTGTCTGTTTTGGTAAAAGATTAGCTATTAGGATAATTAAATCACAGAGAGGGAGAGAGAGAGAGAGCACTATTATTTTTAATTCTTTTAAAATGGTCAGAATTTATTAACATAACTTTTTAAGTTGTGTCAGGCTTCCACAAATCAAAAGTGTGTTTGGTATATAAATAGACAAACTTCTGAATAGAAATGTTCATCCAGCTTGTAGGTGGCTGCAATCATGATTCTTGTTGAGAATTTGTGCTCAAGAAGAATAGAACTGAAAAATTATAAATCCTCTTCTTGATCATATGATGCTGGATTAGCAAAACTAACTATGCCAGTAGCAAGTTAGGTAGAAAAAATTACAAGGAAGATAATTCTGAGGAGAGCTGACTTAATTTGACTTCTCACCAGCAACATTAAAGATGGTATGTTCCTCACCAATCCCTTTGTCTTATGCATCTCTCCTAACTTCAATGGGTGAGATAATATAAATCAACAGATAAAGTATGGATACCATGAAGAAGAAAGACATATATTAACTTATAAGAAATGTTTTTCCTCTGGTTATGGCCATTGTGGCTATAGGCTTTCCTCTCTAGGCACACAAACTTGCACTGTGGTTATTTTTTATAAGTAACGTGCACAGAATATTATCATTTCCTTATAGTTTCTTTTGTTTGTTTGCAGTTGTAGTTAGCATGTAATGGTCTTAGCTATAGAGGTTTAGATCAATAGGTCTTCTGAAAATGGAAGCACATGGACGTGTACATGTACTGCCAAAGGGTTCCCTAAGTTAGCTTCTGAAAATCTTGATACCAACTTTGTTACAGCCTGCCAATGCACTCTAAGTATGTTTGGATTCTGTTTCCATGTTTTTCTTTTCATATCCTCATCAAGACTCCACACATTTTTCCACAGCTTAACAAGTTAATTGCTCATAACAGGGTTCTTCCAAGATAGGTATCTTTGAGAACTTTCTCAAATTAGATTGTAATCTTTTGTTCTATTCTTTGGCAGTCTATGCATAGAATTATGAATTCAAGACTGATTGATTTCTTGATACTCTTCTTTGGCTTTAATTCATGTCTCTGCAAATGTATCATACATGCTGGGATATAGTTTTCTATTTGCTACACTATTTAGGTGAATAAATTATATCTTATAGTTAGATATAAATATATTATATATAAGGGTCTCAAATATGAAGTATAGCTTGGATATAGTTCATCTCTGTTTTTGTGATTTTTTTTTTTATTTTCTAGAAAACTCTTTTGTGGCGAGTAAAATTCGCCGCAAATATATTTTTGCGGCGAATATTACACCGCTGGAAACATATAATAGCAATGAAAAATTAAAATCGCTGGAAAAATATCGAGTCTTTTGCAGCGATTTACTAATCTTTTGTGACGATATATATATCGCTGCAATTGACTTTTCTCAACGATTTATGGGTAAATGAAATGATATTTCCGTCCATTTTTTGGACAATTGTGACCAAAACAAATCGTCGGAAAAAGTGTATTTTTTCAGCGAATTTTGGCTATCGCTGCGGTTGATCAGAAATATCATTTTTATTTCGTCGAACGTTCGGCAAGACAAAAATTGCCGAAATTGATCAAATGCAGCAATTTTCTAGTGTTTTTGTGACGAATTTGAGCGCCAGAAAAACCTTTTTTTCTTGTAGTGCAGCCTATAAACAAAAAAATTTTTGCAGCGAACTATGTATAGCCACAATAAATGAATTTTCTCACCGTAATAGATCTTATGTGGCTAATATATACTGCCTCGTGTTGATCACAAATAACTCATCTAGGAAGGATTTTTATGCTGAAATCCTTTGCACGGGTTGCATGCAACGGTAAACGTATATTGCGGCGACAATAGGCGCGCAAAAGTTATTAGGTGACATGTGTGATGCATAGCGAATACGTCATATATATCTTTCTCGCACTAATTACCTTGTGTGAGATTATAATTTAATATTCTTATGTGGAAGAAGAGTATTATATATATATATATGCACCACACCAACATAATATTAATTAATTTATGCTTACGCTCACATTTAGAGAATCAATAGACTAATTAATAGATTGGATTTCATGATATATTCCAGCGCGCTATAAGAAAACTGTTTATTTGTGGTCAGTTAATTCCAGTAAAATGACTATTTACAATTAAAATGAGTCTGTTTTAGTTATAAATAGTCTTTTCGTCACAAATAAATGATCACAAAAGCCAATTTTTCTTATAGTGGCACGGCAGCTTGCATATACACATCCACAAAGAGCAGGTTGTTTTTCTGGAAAAAACAAAATCTAGTAATTCATGACTACAACTTCCCACACAGAATTATAATAAGCATACAAATTTCATTTTATTTGATATTATTTTCACATGTTATTAGATAAGAAATATCTAAATTAACTTCATGTGAATATTTGCGTAACAAAGAATGAATGTGATGAAAAGATAGGTGTCTTAATGCACTATATGATGCCACCTGATAAAATAATAACTGTTTATATTAAAATAAATGCCAAGATCATAAACATGTTCACTAAAATAGATTTGAGTTTTTGTATCGGCTTAGAACTTGTGACGGTCATGGAACTGTCACAAAAGATACTATTTAGTGATTGTCTGAGTAGACTATCACTAAGAAAAATGTTATCTTTATGCAATGAAAGAAAATGAAATATTTTCTTAGAAATAAAATTATATTTTATGAAAATATGCTAAACTATTAGAGCATAAAGTCTATGTATGTAATGACCTTCTGTGACAACCTTTTTTATGTACCTTGAGAATAATTGTATGCATGATGAAATGGATGTATATGTAGTAATTATTATATCTTCATGATACATGAAATATAAAGATGATGTTTTATGTTATGAAATGATGTTTCATTAAATAAAATAGACTGAGAAATGAAAAGAAGGAAAATGAAATGATTGAAATGGATGAATGAAAGGAAAAGAAATAAAATGAATATTTTAATGTGTGAATCTACTTAACAACCATAGCTGAATAAATGAATAATGGAACCAATGGATTGGGCTGTGTAATACCCCACTTCTTCCTTTCTTCTGACGTAAGCAATTACGTCAGATGAGATAGCTTGTCTGCCCCTCTCTTTAGTGTCTAAGAGTCTCGTTATCCGTGCTAGACTCCGATGGTGTGTTTTTAAAGATATTACGTAATTTCTAAAGATAGCTTTATGTTTTAAAGTAATGTATATTTTAAATGGAAGACTCCTATTATTATTTAACTAAAGAATATTTTAAATAACTCAATTATAATATCTTTGAAGAGCTCCAAAAATATTATAATTGTGGGAATCATTTTATATAAATGATTCCAGTTATTTAAAATATTATGTGATCTAAATAATAATTGAATCTTTAATTAATTTAATAGTTTTATTCCTTTATATATTTTAAGTAAGACTTCATTATTTTATAAATGATGAGAGAATGTTATTTTAAATAATATTCTATCTTTATTCCTCTCAGTGCTTTTAATTAAATAAATGTTTATGTGTTTTTAAATCAGTATTTAAAGGTCATCGTAGATCATTTTATAAACCCCCAGACGTCGGGTTTTAGTATAAAACCCCAACCCCTCTCTCTTTCTCCCCCACTTTTCCCCAGCCCTCTCTCTCTCCTCTCTCTCTCCTTCGGATTGCACTACACGATACCCACCTCCACCAAACGGCTCCAACTCCCAGCCTAGAGCCGGCGTGCCTCACCTCCACCACCACCGGCCTCCTCTCCCTCCGGCGAGCTCACCCATGCCAATAGCTCCCACTCAAGCTCTCTCCTCCTCTCCCTCGGCCATGTACAGCCCGAATGGGCTTGGAGTCCACTGCACCAGCATGCGCCGTCCTCCGGCGCCACCACTCCCATGGCAGCCTCCCCTGCCACCGGCCATCACTCTCTAGTGACCTCGGCCTCCATCTCCCTGCCGGTTGCTCCCACGATGTGCACCTCTCTCTTGCACGAGTATAGCCATACCCACGGTGGAGCACCACCTCCTACAGCCATTGCACCACCACCGAGACCTCCCTTGGCCTTCGGCCACCTGCCACAGCCATCCCCATGTCCAGCCGAGCCACCATGCAGGCTCATTCTCTCTCACTCTCCCACGAACACCGCACCCCCTTAAGCTAGATCCACTGCTGTACACTGCCACCCATGGTGGGTGACCACCCTCTCTGACACCCTCAAGCCACCACCAAGCTAACCTGACCACCCACAGCCCCAATCTGCCACCCACTGCCCCACACTCTTTATCACTCTCCCACGACTTCTCCCTCCCTCACAGTGCACGGCCAGCCCCTTTCCGCCACCATGGACCACCGTGCCGCCACCCCTGAGCCTCCACGGCTCCACCAACAACCTCCCTTAGCCTAGCCCTAAGCTTAAACCACCACTTTGTGTGGTGGGTAATCATTGCATGTGATGGACAGTCATTGTGCGTGACTGACTGCCACTGTTCACGGCGAGATCCATTGTGTTATGCCCCTTGCCACCATCACAAGGCTACCTTAGGCCCTTCCAAGACCACACCTAGCTATCGAAATGCCTAAACAGTCACTATACGCGGTGTAGCCACCCCGTACGTTCCTCCAGCTTTATCGACTGTGACGGCTAGCAAGCGACGCACGGGTTATCCCGTCGACGGTATAATTCTCTATCCCTCGTTGTTTATGTTAGATGCTAGTTAGTTAACTAGGTTGTGGACTATGCTGCTAGTATTATAGGGTTCGCTGTGTAATGGTGATGTGACGTGCTATGGTGAAGTGTTGGGCATAGTTGAGAAGTATGCTGTGTAGTGTTGTGGACTGTACTGTGAAGTGTGGTTGTAGTGTATGTGCAGTAGTAGTGGCGTAGCGTTGTGCCGTGAATGGAGTACACGTGGAGTGTACTCTGTGTGGTGAAACGATGCACCATATGACGTGTATGCCATAGCGGTGACGTGGCGTAGTGTCGTGTATGAAGTACACGTGGAGTGTACTCCATGGGGAGAGACGATGCACCATATGACTTGTATGCTATAGTGATGACATGGCGTAATGTCGTGAATGGAGTACACGTGGAGTGTACTCCATGTTGTGAAACAATACACCGTATGGCGTGTATGCCATAGTGGTGATGTAGCGAAGTGTCGTGAATAGAGTACACGTAGAGTGTACTCCATGTGGTGAGATAATGCACCGTATGGCGTGTATGCCATAGCGGTGACATGGCATAGTGTCGTGTATGGAGTACACGTGGAGTGTACTCTATTGGGAGAGACGATGCACCATATGGCATGAGTGCCATAGTGGTGGTGTAGTGTAGCATGTGTGAAGGGAGTACATGAGGAGTGTACTCCATGAGGTGCAACGATATACCGTATGGCGTGCCGCGAAGATAAAGGTGATTGTATAGTTGGTAGGAGAAGAACTTGATGTATGGTGTCGGGAACTGTGGAACAGTGTCCCAAAGTGTGTGAGATATGGCCTGTAATCCAAGGCGACGAGTGTCGTCTTGTAATCGGCTCATGGCTGGAAATAAGTGCGAAGTGGCTAGAAGAGTATCAGAGTAGCACAGCAAAAGCATGACTGGGCGACATCATGGAGTGATGTGGTCAATCATGAAGTTGTGCTGTGAAGTATGGCTGTAGTCCAAGGCGACGGGTTTCGCCTCGTATTCGGTCTATGACCGGAAGTATGTGCCAAGTGGCTGAAAAGTATTAGAGTAGTGCAGTGGAAGCATGACTGGGCAATGTCCCGTAGTGACATGGTCCATTGAGAAGTCGTGCTTGCGATGGGTGAAGAGTTAGCATAAAAATGATGTAGTGAGAACATGACTAGATGTCACGATGTGACAGGAGTATGTGAGGAACCGTACTCGTGATGACTTGGAGGTTGACGTATGTGTGAGGTAGCGGAATGTCAAAGGACATGACAAGTCAAGGTGTAGCTTGGAAATGGTCTCGAGCTATATGGCGTAACGTAAGGTGTTGTGGTATGTGCTGTAATAGTGATATGGCTGTAGTTTAAGGCGATAAGCGTTGCCGTGTAGTCAACTTATGGCCAGGAGTATATGCTAAGTGGCCAAAAAGTATCAGAGTAGTGTAACGAAAGCATGATTGGGCAACGTCATGAAGTGACGTAGCCAAGTAGAAGTCATGTGGTGATGGGTTAGGATGTATGTGAGGTGACGTGACAGAGTCACGGTGTAGCTTAGGATTAGTCTCGAGTTATGTGGCATGACGTAAGGTGTGTTCATGAACAAAGTTCTATCATTTCAAGTGTTAAGATGAACTATCAAGAGATACGGCTAGCACGAAGGGTCGGGTTAGCAGGGTTATGAGAAGGTTGGTAACGGAGTATGGCATTTGCCATACGAGACTATGACCAATGTATTAAATGATGGTCTTAGGTGATAAAGGGGTAAGGTACGTGTGTGTTCTGGCTAGACACACGTGCTGGATGGATTCACCATATATAATGGGTAATCTATCCTATATATGGTGACACAGTACTTAAGCCTCGGAGTGGCTTAGAGCTGTGTGATGGTATGGATGATCATGAGAAGTAGAGTGAGCAAAGATACATGAGGGTAATGATGAGGGTACTGTCTAAGACTAGGATGCGTGACTTAGTCAGTCTAAGTCGTGCGTCAGAACGTGGTTAATGAGAAGAATGAAACAGAGGTCTTAGTGTCTTAATCCTAAGGTGAATCATGGGTTCACCCTAGCGAGTAAGCACTCGAAGTAGAACGTCAAGGTTTAAGAAAGTAGAGACCGTAATGGGTCTCCAAGGGTTTTATCATAGTAAGGAATGTGAAAGAGCACGGGATAAAAGGATAGTATTCTAAGTAAAGCATAGCTCTATTTCTAGTTCAGTTGCTTATGCACTCGATAGAGAATAACGTTAAAGTTATGTATGCATGTAGGTTTCCATGTGACATGCACATAAATGGACTGCATGTTATGAAAGTAGCATGGAATCCATGTAAGTGTTACGTTCATGCTCTTCTAGAGTTTTCTAAAATATGAGAAAAAGATAGAGAAACACTTTTCTTCTAAAAGATGCTTTACAAAAGGACACAAAAGATGTTTTTAAAGAAAGCATGCTAAGTATTGAAAGTTATACATATGTACGGCCCCTCTTTGGCAGGCCCTTTTTACACACCCAAAAGTATTAATTGTACGCATGTGAATGGATGACTATACGATGTATCTATTGTACGTATTTTCTAAAAAAAAGAAAGGAAGCTTGGGAGCTATGCCCCGAGCTTCAAACCGATGCTTTAAGTGATGCGAAGAAAGTATTTAAAAACTGATCCTTGAGAACTAATATTAAAATGTCCCTATGAACTGATGCTTTAAATGATGCTACGAAAGATTATGTTTAAGCCATGCTTTTAAACGACGTTTTTCTATGAAAAGATATGTTTTCTCATGAAAAATATGTTTTTCCCATGAAAGCATGAAATAAAAGAAAACAAAAGAATGAATGCTCATGCACATGCCTATGCAAACGAATGAATGAAAGCTTCAGCTCTTTAGAGCTGACATGAATGAATGAATGGCATGTGGCATAAATGAATGTATGAAACTACGTAACAGCCATATGAATGAAAGGAAAGGGGTACCCAATGAATGAACGGGTAGATTGCAAATGCCGGGCAGTAGTATCTGGTAGTGCACCCAGTGCTACACCCTAACGGAAAGGGATTCCAACCCGTGGCCACAGGCGAATCCATCGGCCCAAAAGGCCGCTAACCCCAACACGCGAGGCCTAACGACGTGCACCGGCCTACGAAAGTGAAATAAAAGTAATGTATGAGTGCGTTGCATTCTTCAAGAAATGAAGGCAGTGACGGGGGGAACGTCTTTACGAAAAGAAAAGCATGTTTAAAGATGAAAGCCCCCGTCCACTGATGTTTACGAATGAAAGCATGTATGCATGTACGTATAGTACGTATAAAATGATGAATGCATGAATGAAAATCTATATTGCTATATTTTAACTGTATGAAGTAATGCTTACTGAGTATTCGACTCATTTTAGTTTTTATGTGTGCCCCTCCCCCACAAGAAACTAAATGAGTTGTACACTTAAGGAGGGACACAGCTAAAGGAGAAGAGCACGGAGGTCTAGGCATGAGGGTTTTAAATATATAAAAGACCTTTTTATATTAAGATTTATATTTTCCACTCTTTTCACCCTCAAGCCTCTTTTATTATAAAAGTAGATTTTATTTTATAACGTAGAGTCTTGCACCCTGGGAAGGACAGTAAAAGGTTTTAAATCGAATGGTAATTCTCGTCGTATTTTCTAAAATATTTTGCAAAAAGGTCCACCCCAAGGATGGGCGTTACAGACTAATTGCAATGTCGGGTAAGTAGCACTGGTAGTACATCCAATGTTGCCACCTAACTGAAAGGGATTTTCAAACTATGGCCATGGGCAGAGTCTGGGTCAAAAAGACCGCTAACCTTTACACATAAGGCGTAAAAATGTGTACCGACCAATAAAAAGTTGTAACAGTTAATTAGATGTTTTGGTGATTTATCTCTTTATGAAGAAATGTACATGAAGGAGTGGGAAATTTTTTATGATGAATGAAAACCTTTTTAAATAAAAACTCCACCTTGTAATGTTTTCAAAGGAAATAAACGCTTTATGTAAAGTAACAGAGGAATGAAAAATGCATGAATGAAAATCTATGTTAGTATATATTTATTATGTGAAGTAATGCTTATTGAGTATTTAACTCATTTTGTTTTTATGTATGCCCTCTCAGGAATGAAATGAGGACGAAGCTTCAAGATAGACATGGCATAAAGTACAAGTGACAGAAGCCTAGACACATTTTATGTAACGCATGAAATCATTTTATGAATTCTGCTCCAAACTCTCTTTTAAATTTATAAAGCATGTTTCAATTTTAACTATAATATATATACATATATATATTTTTTATCTTGAGGCGGAAAGGATCGAAAAGTTTTAAAAATTTCAATAATTTTTGTCTCGTTTTCTAAAAATTTTTCTTAAAGTCCCACAAGAAGGACAAACATTACTCAAAACTTCAAAGAAGGCTAGATGAATTTGGCGAGCAATATTACAACAAGGTGGTTATAGTGTTGTCCATTGCTGAGGCTGTCATCTGTCATCATACCATTTTTATTTAAGTGGACATTCATTAGCACACCAGGTAATTTAAAGAAAGTGATTATTTTTACTTGTTAGGGATTTTCTTCTTAAATAATCTCTCTGTCATGTAGCTCTGATGGAGATGGTATTTTATGGTATTTGCTTGACATTTTTTATCCCACAAGTGTCTCAACAATGGAATGCTTTTGTTGGCAATATTAATCTAACTGGAAAGATATGTTGACTTTAACCTATTTAGTTGTTTTAGAATCTATTTTCTTGAATGTGTTCATGATAAATTTATTGATAAAAAATAATTTGTTCACAAATCTAACATATTATTTTCTCATTTTTTGCTCTGTTTTTCGTGAATGTGTTCGCAAATATAAAATTTTGAATTGGTTTTCATTTATTAGCAGAAAAATTCTGCGTTTGATATCTGTTTATGCACTTTACGGTTACATAATATGAAGGTAACTCTGTCGGATCGGAGTAAGGTTTGACCATTGTTTGTTTTCGGAGTAGTTGATATTAGGCTTAATGATTTGTTGTTATTATACTTGGATTTCTAGGCTCAATTTGTTTTCCAGTTAGGCATAGTGCAAGATTTTGGTCTGATCTCTTGCATTCTAAGACTAATTGTTAAATAGAACAATGTACTTCAGTTTTCTTGGCTATTAATAGAACAACGTTGTACTGCATCATGCTTTTTTTCTTCAATAGCCATTGATAAAACTGCTCATTTTCTTTCAATGAAGCCTGCGATTCTATGAAAAAAGTTCACCTCATCTTCAGATCTTGGTGGAGTTGGAAGCGGGAAAGCATGTCGGTTGAATCTCTGAACATTGTACAGTTCCATAACCCG